>MRSW03000675.1:0-25114 GCA_001923025.3 Taenia multiceps
GATTTGATGGTTATTGAAAAAATTTAGCTTCACATTCATCGATTTAGCCCACGTGAACTCAGATTTGATGGATAGATTGAAGAAATTTAGCTTCACATTCGTCGATTTAGCCCACGTGAACTCAGATTTGATGGTTAGATTGAAGAAATTTAGCTTCACATTCATCGATTTAGCCCACGTGAACTCAGATTTGATGGTTAGATTGAAGAAATTTAGCTTCACATTCATCGATTTAGCCCACGTGAACTCAGATTTGATGGTTAGATTGAAGAAATTTAGCTTCACATTCATCGATTTAGCCCACGTGAACTCAGATTTGATGGTTAGATTGAAGAAATTTAGCTTCACATTCATCGATTTAGCCCACGTGAACTCAGATTTGATGGTTAGATTGAAGAAATTTAGCTTCACATTCATCGATTTAGCCCACGTGAACTCAGATTTGATGGTTAGATTGAAGAAATTTAGCTTCACATTCATCGATTTAGCCCACGTGAACTCAGATTTGATGGTTAGATTGAAGAAATTTAGCTTCACATTCATCGATTTAGCCCACGTGAACTCAGATTTGATGGTTAGATTGAAGAAATTTAGCTTCACATTCATCGATTTAGCCCACGTGAACTCAGATTTGATGGTTAGATTGAAGAAATTTAGCTTCACATTCATCGATTTAGCCCACGTGAACTCAGATTTGATGGTTAGATTGAAGAAATTTAGCTTCACATTCATCGATTTAGCCCACGTGAACTCAGATTTGATGGTTAGATTGAAGAAATTTAGCTTCACATTCATCGATTTAGCCCACGTGAACTCAGATTTGATGGTTAGATTGAAGAAATTTAGCTTCACATTCATCGATTTAGCCCACGTGAACTCAGATTTGATGGTTAGATTGAAGAAATTTAGCTTCACATTCATCGATTTAGCCCACGTGAACTCAGATTTGATGGTTAGATTGAAGAAATTTAGCTTCACATTCATCGATTTAGCCCACGTGAACTCAGATTTGATGGTTAGATTGAAGAAATTTAGCTTCACATTCATCGATTTAGCCCACGTGAACTCAGATTTGATGGTTAGATTGAAGAAATTTAGCTTCACATTCATCGATTTAGCCCACGTGAACTCAGATTTGATGGTTAGATTGAAGAAATTTAGCTTCACATTCATCGATTTAGCCCACGTGAACTCAGATTTGATGGTTAGATTGAAGAAATTTAGCTTCACATTCATCGATTTAGCCCACGTGAACTCAGATTTGATGGTTAGATTGAAGAAATTTAGCTTCACATTCATCGATTTAGCCCACGTGAACTCAGATTTGATGGTTAGATTGAAGAAATTTAGCTTCACATTCATCGATTTAGCCCACGTGAACTCAGATTTGATGGTTAGATTGAAGAAATTTAGCTTCACATTCATCGATTTAGCCCACGTGAACTCAGATTTGATGGTTAGATTGAAGAAATTTAGCTTCACATTCATCGATTTAGCCCACGTGAACTCAGATTTGATGGTTAGATTGAAGAAATTTAGCTTCACATTCATCGATTTAGCCCACGTGAACTCAGATTTGATGGTTAGATTGAAGAAATTTAGCTTCACATTCATCGATTTAGCCCACGTGAACTCAGATTTGATGGTTAGATTGAAGAAATTTAGCTTCACATTCATCGATTTAGCCCACGTGAACTCAGATTTGATGGTTAGATTGAAGAAATTTAGCTTCACATTCATCGATTTAGCCCACGTGAACTCAGATTTGATGGTTAGATTGAAGAAATTTAGCTTCACATTCATCGATTTAGCCCACGTGAACTCAGATTTGATGGTTAGATTGAAGAAATTTAGCTTCACATTCATCGATTTAGCCCACGTGAACTCAGATTTGATGGTTAGATTGAAGAAATTTAGCTTCACATTCATCGATTTAGCCCACGTGAACTCAGATTTGATGGTTAGATTGAAGAAATTTAGCTTCACATTCATCGATTTAGCCCACGTGAACTCAGATTTGATGGTTAGATTGAAGAAATTTAGCTTCACATTCATCGATTTAGCCCACGTGAACTCAGATTTGATGGTTAGATTGAAGAAATTTAGCTTCACATTCATCGATTTAGCCCACGTGAACTCAGATTTGATGGTTAGATTGAAGAAATTTAGCTTCACATTCATCGATTTAGCCCACGTGAACTCAGATTTGATGGTTAGATTGAAGAAATTTAGCTTCACATTCATCGATTTAGCCCACGTGAACTCAGATTTGATGGTTAGATTGAAGAAATTTAGCTTCACATTCATCGATTTAGCCCACGTGAACTCAGATTTGATGGTTAGATTGAAGAAATTTAGCTTCACATTCATCGATTTAGCCCACGTGAACTCAGATTTGATGGTTAGATTGAAGAAATTTAGCTTCACATTCATCGATTTAGCCCACGTGAACTCAGATTTGATGGTTAGATTGAAGAAATTTAGCTTCACATTCATCGATTTAGCCCACGTGAACTCAGATTTGATGGTTAGATTGAAGAAATTTAGCTTCACATTCATCGATTTAGCCCACGTGAACTCAGATTTGATGGTTAGATTGAAGAAATTTAGCTTCACATTCATCGATTTAGCCCACGTGAACTCAGATTTGATGGTTAGATTGAAGAAATTTAGCTTCACATTCATCGATTTAGCCCACGTGAACTCAGATTTGATGGTTAGATTGAAGAAATTTAGCTTCACATTCATCGATTTAGCCCACGTGAACTCAGATTTGATGGTTAGATTGAAGAAATTTAGCTTCACATTCATCGATTTAGCCCACGTGAACTCAGATTTGATGGTTAGATTGAAGAAATTTAGCTTCACATTCATCGATTTAGCCCACGTGAACTCAGATTTGATGGTTAGATTGAAGAAATTTAGCTTCACATTCATCGATTTAGCCCACGTGAACTCAGATTTGATGGTTAGATTGAAGAAATTTAGCTTCACATTCATCGATTTAGCCCACGTGAACTCAGATTTGATGGTTAGATTGAAGAAATTTAGCTTCACATTCATCGATTTAGCCCACGTGAACTCAGATTTGATGGTTAGATTGAAGAAATTTAGCTTCACATTCATCGATTTAGCCCACGTGAACTCAGATTTGATGGTTAGATTGAAGAAATTTAGCTTCACATTCATCGATTTAGCCCACGTGAACTCAGATTTGATGGTTAGATTGAAGAAATTTAGCTTCACATTCATCGATTTAGCCCACGTGAACTCAGATTTGATGGTTAGATTGAAGAAATTTAGCTTCACATTCATCGATTTAGCCCACGTGAACTCAGATTTGATGGTTAGATTGAAGAAATTTAGCTTCACATTCATCGATTTAGCCCACGTGAACTCAGATTTGATGGTTAGATTGAAGAAATTTAGCTTCACATTCATCGATTTAGCCCACGTGAACTCAGATTTGATGGTTAGATTGAAGAAATTTAGCTTCACATTCATCGATTTAGCCCACGTGAACTCAGATTTGATGGTTAGATTGAAGAAATTTAGCTTCACATTCATCGATTTAGCCCACGTGAACTCAGATTTGATGGTTAGATTGAAGAAATTTAGCTTCACATTCATCGATTTAGCCCACGTGAACTCAGATTTGATGGTTAGATTGAAGAAATTTAGCTTCACATTCATCGATTTAGCCCACGTGAACTCAGATTTGATGGTTAGATTGAAGAAATTTAGCTTCACATTCATCGATTTAGCCCACGTGAACTCAGATTTGATGGTTAGATTGAAGAAATTTAGCTTCACATTCATCGATTTAGCCCACGTGAACTCAGATTTGATGGTTAGATTGAAGAAATTTAGCTTCACATTCATCGATTTAGCCCACGTGAACTCAGATTTGATGGTTAGATTGAAGAAATTTAGCTTCACATTCATCGATTTAGCCCACGTGAACTCAGATTTGATGGTTAGATTGAAGAAATTTAGCTTCACATTCATCGATTTAGCCCACGTGAACTCAGATTTGATGGTTAGATTGAAGAAATTTAGCTTCACATTCATCGATTTAGCCCACGTGAACTCAGATTTGATGGTTAGATTGAAGAAATTTAGCTTCACATTCATCGATTTAGCCCACGTGAACTCAGATTTGATGGTTAGATTGAAGAAATTTAGCTTCACATTCATCGATTTAGCCCACGTGAACTCAGATTTGATGGTTAGATTGAAGAAATTTAGCTTCACATTCATCGATTTAGCCCACGTGAACTCAGATTTGATGGTTAGATTGAAGAAATTTAGCTTCACATTCATCGATTTAGCCCACGTGAACTCAGATTTGATGGTTAGATTGAAGAAATTTAGCTTCACATTCATCGATTTAGCCCACGTGAACTCAGATTTGATGGTTAGATTGAAGAAATTTAGCTTCACATTCATCGATTTAGCCCACGTGAACTCAGATTTGATGGTTAGATTGAAGAAATTTAGCTTCACATTCATCGATTTAGCCCACGTGAACTCAGATTTGATGGTTAGATTGAAGAAATTTAGCTTCACATTCATCGATTTAGCCCACGTGAACTCAGATTTGATGGTTAGATTGAAGAAATTTAGCTTCACATTCATCGATTTAGCCCACGTGAACTCAGATTTGATGGTTAGATTGAAGAAATTTAGCTTCACATTCATCGATTTAGCCCACGTGAACTCAGATTTGATGGTTAGATTGAAGAAATTTAGCTTCACATTCATCGATTTAGCCCACGTGAACTCAGATTTGATGGTTAGATTGAAGAAATTTAGCTTCACATTCATCGATTTAGCCCACGTGAACTCAGATTTGATGGTTAGATTGAAGAAATTTAGCTTCACATTCATCGATTTAGCCCACGTGAACTCAGATTTGATGGTTAGATTGAAGAAATTTAGCTTCACATTCATCGATTTAGCCCACGTGAACTCAGATTTGATGGTTAGATTGAAGAAATTTAGCTTCACATTCATCGATTTAGCCCACGTGAACTCAGATTTGATGGTTAGATTGAAGAAATTTAGCTTCACATTCATCGATTTAGCCCACGTGAACTCAGATTTGATGGTTAGATTGAAGAAATTTAGCTTCACATTCATCGATTTAGCCCACGTGAACTCAGATTTGATGGTTAGATTGAAGAAATTTAGCTTCACATTCATCGATTTAGCCCACGTGAACTCAGATTTGATGGTTAGATTGAAGAAATTTAGCTTCACATTCATCGATTTAGCCCACGTGAACTCAGATTTGATGGTTAGATTGAAGAAATTTAGCTTCACATTCATCGATTTAGCCCACGTGAACTCAGATTTGATGGTTAGATTGAAGAAATTTAGCTTCACATTCATCGATTTAGCCCACGTGAACTCAGATTTGATGGTTAGATTGAAGAAATTTAGCTTCACATTCATCGATTTAGCCCACGTGAACTCAGATTTGATGGTTAGATTGAAGAAATTTAGCTTCACATTCATCGATTTAGCCCACGTGAACTCAGATTTGATGGTTAGATTGAAGAAATTTAGCTTCACATTCATCGATTTAGCCCACGTGAACTCAGATTTGATGGTTAGATTGAAGAAATTTAGCTTCACATTCATCGATTTAGCCCACGTGAACTCAGATTTGATGGTTAGATTGAAGAAATTTAGCTTCACATTCATCGATTTAGCCCACGTGAACTCAGATTTGATGGTTAGATTGAAGAAATTTAGCTTCACATTCATCGATTTAGCCCACGTGAACTCAGATTTGATGGTTAGATTGAAGAAATTTAGCTTCACATTCATCGATTTAGCCCACGTGAACTCAGATTTGATGGTTAGATTGAAGAAATTTAGCTTCACATTCGTCGATTTAGCCCACGTGAACTCAGATTTGATGGTTAGATTGAAGAAATTTAGCTTCACATTCATCGATTTAGCCCACGTGAACTCAGATTTGATGGTTAGATTGAAGAAATTTAGCTTCACATTCATCGATTTAGCCCACGTGAACTCAGATTTGATGGTTAGATTGAAGAAATTTAGCTTCACATTCATCGATTTAGCCCACGTGAACTCAGATTTGATGGTTAGATTGAAGAAATTTAGCTTCACATTCATCGATTTAGCCCACGTGAACTCAGATTTGATGGTTAGATTGAAGAAATTTAGCTTCACATTCATCGATTTAGCCCACGTGAACTCAGATTTGATGGTTAGATTGAAGAAATTTAGCTTCACATTCATCGATTTAGCCCACGTGAACTCAGATTTGATGGTTAGATTGAAGAAATTTAGCTTCACATTCATCGATTTAGCCCACGTGAACTCAGATTTGATGGTTAGATTGAAGAAATTTAGCTTCACATTCATCGATTTAGCCCACGTGAACTCAGATTTGATGGTTAGATTGAAGAAATTTAGCTTCACATTCATCGATTTAGCCCACGTGAACTCAGATTTGATGGTTAGATTGAAGAAATTTAGCTTCACATTCATCGATTTAGCCCACGTGAACTCAGATTTGATGGTTAGATTGAAGAAATTTAGCTTCACATTCATCGATTTAGCCCACGTGAACTCAGATTTGATGGTTAGATTGAAGAAATTTAGCTTCACATTCATCGATTTAGCCCACGTGAACTCAGATTTGATGGTTAGATTGAAGAAATTTAGCTTCACATTCGTCGATTTAGCCCACGTGAACTCAGATTTGATGGTTAGATTGAAGAAATTTAGCTTCACATTCATCGATTTAGCCCACGTGAACTCAGATTTGATGGTTAGATTGAAGAAATTTAGCTTCACATTCATCGATTTAGCCCACGTGAACTCAGATTTGATGGTTAGATTGAAGAAATTTAGCTTCACATTCATCGATTTAGCCCACGTGAACTCAGATTTGATGGTTAGATTGAAGAAATTTAGCTTCACATTCATCGATTTAGCCCACGTGAACTCAGATTTGATGGTTAGATTGAAGAAATTTAGCTTCACATTCATCGATTTAGCCCACGTGAACTCAGATTTGATGGTTAGATTGAAGAAATTTAGCTTCACATTCATCGATTTAGCCCACGTGAACTCAGATTTGATGGTTAGATTGAAGAAATTTAGCTTCACATTCATCGATTTAGCCCACGTGAACTCAGATTTGATGGTTAGATTGAAGAAATTTAGCTTCACATTCATCGATTTAGCCCACGTGAACTCAGATTTGATGGTTAGATTGAAGAAATTTAGCTTCACATTCATCGATTTAGCCCACGTGAACTCAGATTTGATGGTTAGATTGAAGAAATTTAGCTTCACATTCATCGATTTAGCCCACGTGAACTCAGATTTGATGGTTAGATTGAAGAAATTTAGCTTCACATTCATCGATTTAGCCCACGTGAACTCAGATTTGATGGTTAGATTGAAGAAATTTAGCTTCACATTCATCGATTTAGCCCACGTGAACTCAGATTTGATGGTTAGATTGAAGAAATTTAGCTTCACATTCATCGATTTAGCCCACGTGAACTCAGATTTGATGGTTAGATTGAAGAAATTTAGCTTCACATTCATCGATTTAGCCCACGTGAACTCAGATTTGATGGTTAGATTGAAGAAATTTAGCTTCACATTCATCGATTTAGCCCACGTGAACTCAGATTTGATGGTTAGATTGAAGAAATTTAGCTTCACATTCATCGATTTAGCCCACGTGAACTCAGATTTGATGGTTAGATTGAAGAAATTTAGCTTCACATTCATCGATTTAGCCCACGTGAACTCAGATTTGATGGTTAGATTGAAGAAATTTAGCTTCACATTCATCGATTTAGCCCACGTGAACTCAGATTTGATGGTTAGATTGAAGAAATTTAGCTTCACATTCATCGATTTAGCCCACGTGAACTCAGATTTGATGGTTAGATTGAAGAAATTTAGCTTCACATTCATCGATTTAGCCCACGTGAACTCAGATTTGATGGTTAGATTGAAGAAATTTAGCTTCACATTCATCGATTTAGCCCACGTGAACTCAGATTTGATGGTTAGATTGAAGAAATTTAGCTTCACATTCATCGATTTAGCCCACGTGAACTCAGATTTGATGGTTAGATTGAAGAAATTTAGCTTCACATTCATCGATTTAGCCCACGTGAACTCAGATTTGATGGTTAGATTGAAGAAATTTAGCTTCACATTCATCGATTTAGCCCACGTGAACTCAGATTTGATGGTTAGATTGAAGAAATTTAGCTTCACATTCATCGATTTAGCCCACGTGAACTCAGATTTGATGGTTAGATTGAAGAAATTTAGCTTCACATTCATCGATTTAGCCCACGTGAACTCAGATTTGATGGTTAGATTGAAGAAATTTAGCTTCACATTCATCGATTTAGCCCACGTGAACTCAGATTTGATGGTTAGATTGAAGAAATTTAGCTTCACATTCGTCGATTTAGCCCACGTGAACTCAGATTTGATGGTTAGATTGAAGAAATTTAGCTTCACATTCATCGATTTAGCCCACGTGAACTCAGATTTGATGGTTAGATTGAAGAAATTTAGCTTCACATTCATCGATTTAGCCCACGTGAACTCAGATTTGATGGTTAGATTGAAGAAATTTAGCTTCACATTCATCGATTTAGCCCACGTGAACTCAGATTTGATGGTTAGATTGAAGAAATTTAGCTTCACATTCATCGATTTAGCCCACGTGAACTCAGATTTGATGGTTAGATTGAAGAAATTTAGCTTCACATTCATCGATTTAGCCCACGTGAACTCAGATTTGATGGTTAGATTGAAGAAATTTAGCTTCACATTCATCGATTTAGCCCACGTGAACTCAGATTTGATGGTTAGATTGAAGAAATTTAGCTTCACATTCATCGATTTAGCCCACGTGAACTCAGATTTGATGGTTAGATTGAAGAAATTTAGCTTCACATTCATCGATTTAGCCCACGTGAACTCAGATTTGATGGTTAGATTGAAGAAATTTAGCTTCACATTCATCGATTTAGCCCACGTGAACTCAGATTTGATGGTTAGATTGAAGAAATTTAGCTTCACATTCATCGATTTAGCCCACGTGAACTCAGATTTGATGGTTAGATTGAAGAAATTTAGCTTCACATTCATCGATTTAGCCCACGTGAACTCAGATTTGATGGTTAGATTGAAGAAATTTAGCTTCACATTCATCGATTTAGCCCACGTGAACTCAGATTTGATGGTTAGATTGAAGAAATTTAGCTTCACATTCATCGATTTAGCCCACGTGAACTCAGATTTGATGGTTAGATTGAAGAAATTTAGCTTCACATTCATCGATTTAGCCCACGTGAACTCAGATTTGATGGTTAGATTGAAGAAATTTAGCTTCACATTCATCGATTTAGCCCACGTGAACTCAGATTTGATGGTTAGATTGAAGAAATTTAGCTTCACATTCATCGATTTAGCCCACGTGAACTCAGATTTGATGGTTAGATTGAAGAAATTTAGCTTCACATTCATCGATTTAGCCCACGTGAACTCAGATTTGATGGTTAGATTGAAGAAATTTAGCTTCACATTCGTCGATTTAGCCCACGTGAACTCAGATTTGATGGTTAGATTGAAGAAATTTAGCTTCACATTCATCGATTTAGCCCACGTGAACTCAGATTTGATGGTTAGATTGAAGAAATTTAGCTTCACATTCATCGATTTAGCCCACGTGAACTCAGATTTGATGGTTAGATTGAAGAAATTTAGCTTCACATTCATCGATTTAGCCCACGTGAACTCAGATTTGATGGTTAGATTGAAGAAATTTAGCTTCACATTCATCGATTTAGCCCACGTGAACTCAGATTTGATGGTTAGATTGAAGAAATTTAGCTTCACATTCATCGATTTAGCCCACGTGAACTCAGATTTGATGGTTAGATTGAAGAAATTTAGCTTCACATTCATCGATTTAGCCCACGTGAACTCAGATTTGATGGTTAGATTGAAGAAATTTAGCTTCACATTCATCGATTTAGCCCACGTGAACTCAGATTTGATGGTTAGATTGAAGAAATTTAGCTTCACATTCATCGATTTAGCCCACGTGAACTCAGATTTGATGGTTAGATTGAAGAAATTTAGCTTCACATTCATCGATTTAGCCCACGTGAACTCAGATTTGATGGTTAGATTGAAGAAATTTAGCTTCACATTCATCGATTTAGCCCACGTGAACTCAGATTTGATGGTTAGATTGAAGAAATTTAGCTTCACATTCATCGATTTAGCCCACGTGAACTCAGATTTGATGGTTAGATTGAAGAAATTTAGCTTCACATTCATCGATTTAGCCCACGTGAACTCAGATTTGATGGTTAGATTGAAGAAATTTAGCTTCACATTCATCGATTTAGCCCACGTGAACTCAGATTTGATGGTTAGATTGAAGAAATTTAGCTTCACATTCATCGATTTAGCCCACGTGAACTCAGATTTGATGGTTAGATTGAAGAAATTTAGCTTCACATTCATCGATTTAGCCCACGTGAACTCAGATTTGATGGTTAGATTGAAGAAATTTAGCTTCACATTCATCGATTTAGCCCACGTGAACTCAGATTTGATGGTTAGATTGAAGAAATTTAGCTTCACATTCATCGATTTAGCCCACGTGAACTCAGATTTGATGGTTAGATTGAAGAAATTTAGCTTCACATTCATCGATTTAGCCCACGTGAACTCAGATTTGATGGTTAGATTGAAGAAATTTAGCTTCACATTCATCGATTTAGCCCACGTGAACTCAGATTTGATGGTTAGATTGAAGAAATTTAGCTTCACATTCGTCGATTTAGCCCACGTGAACTCAGATTTGATGGTTAGATTGAAGAAATTTAGCTTCACATTCATCGATTTAGCCCACGTGAACTCAGATTTGATGGTTAGATTGAAGAAATTTAGCTTCACATTCATCGATTTAGCCCACGTGAACTCAGATTTGATGGTTAGATTGAAGAAATTTAGCTTCACATTCATCGATTTAGCCCACGTGAACTCAGATTTGATGGTTAGATTGAAGAAATTTAGCTTCACATTCATCGATTTAGCCCACGTGAACTCAGATTTGATGGTTAGATTGAAGAAATTTAGCTTCACATTCATCGATTTAGCCCACGTGAACTCAGATTTGATGGTTAGATTGAAGAAATTTAGCTTCACATTCATCGATTTAGCCCACGTGAACTCAGATTTGATGGTTAGATTGAAGAAATTTAGCTTCACATTCATCGATTTAGCCCACGTGAACTCAGATTTGATGGTTAGATTGAAGAAATTTAGCTTCACATTCATCGATTTAGCCCACGTGAACTCAGATTTGATGGTTAGATTGAAGAAATTTAGCTTCACATTCATCGATTTAGCCCACGTGAACTCAGATTTGATGGTTAGATTGAAGAAATTTAGCTTCACATTCATCGATTTAGCCCACGTGAACTCAGATTTGATGGTTAGATTGAAGAAATTTAGCTTCACATTCATCGATTTAGCCCACGTGAACTCAGATTTGATGGTTAGATTGAAGAAATTTAGCTTCACATTCATCGATTTAGCCCACGTGAACTCAGATTTGATGGTTAGATTGAAGAAATTTAGCTTCACATTCATCGATTTAGCCCACGTGAACTCAGATTTGATGGTTAGATTGAAGAAATTTAGCTTCACATTCATCGATTTAGCCCACGTGAACTCAGATTTGATGGTTAGATTGAAGAAATTTAGCTTCACATTCATCGATTTAGCCCACGTGAACTCAGATTTGATGGTTAGATTGAAGAAATTTAGCTTCACATTCATCGATTTAGCCCACGTGAACTCAGATTTGATGGTTAGATTGAAGAAATTTAGCTTCACATTCATCGATTTAGCCCACGTGAACTCAGATTTGATGGTTAGATTGAAGAAATTTAGCTTCACATTCATCGATTTAGCCCACGTGAACTCAGATTTGATGGTTAGATTGAAGAAATTTAGCTTCACATTCATCGATTTAGCCCACGTGAACTCAGATTTGATGGTTAGATTGAAGAAATTTAGCTTCACATTCATCGATTTAGCCCACGTGAACTCAGATTTGATGGTTAGATTGAAGAAATTTAGCTTCACATTCATCGATTTAGCCCACGTGAACTCAGATTTGATGGTTAGATTGAAGAAATTTAGCTTCACATTCATCGATTTAGCCCACGTGAACTCAGATTTGATGGTTAGATTGAAGAAATTTAGCTTCATTCATCGATTTAGCCCACGTGAACTCAGATTTGATGGTTAGATTGAAGAAATTTAGCTTCACATTCATCGATTTAGCCCACGTGAACTCAGATTTGATGGTTAGATTGAAGAAATTTAGCTTCACATTCATCGATTTAGCCCACGTGAACTCAGATTTGATGGTTAGATTGAAGAAATTTAGCTTCACATTCATCGATTTAGCCCACGTGAACTCAGATTTGATGGTTAGATTGAAGAAATTTAGCTTCACATTCATCGATTTAGCCCACGTGAACTCAGATTTGATGGTTAGATTGAAGAAATTTAGCTTCACATTCATCGATTTAGCCCACGTGAACTCAGATTTGATGGTTAGATTGAAGAAATTTAGCTTCACATTCATCGATTTAGCCCACGTGAACTCAGATTTGATGGTTAGATTGAAGAAATTTAGCTTCACATTCATCGATTTAGCCCACGTGAACTCAGATTTGATGGTTAGATTGAAGAAATTTAGCTTCACATTCATCGATTTAGCCCACGTGAACTCAGATTTGATGGTTAGATTGAAGAAATTTAGCTTCACATTCATCGATTTAGCCCACGTGAACTCAGATTTGATGGTTAGATTGAAGAAATTTAGCTTCACATTCATCGATTTAGCCCACGTGAACTCAGATTTGATGGTTAGATTGAAGAAATTTAGCTTCACATTCATCGATTTAGCCCACGTGAACTCAGATTTGATGGTTAGATTGAAGAAATTTAGCTTCACATTCATCGATTTAGCCCACGTGAACTCAGATTTGATGGTTAGATTGAAGAAATTTAGCTTCACATTCATCGATTTAGCCCACGTGAACTCAGATTTGATGGTTAGATTGAAGAAATTTAGCTTCACATTCATCGATTTAGCCCACGTGAACTCAGATTTGATGGTTAGATTGAAGAAATTTAGCTTCACATTCATCGATTTAGCCCACGTGAACTCAGATTTGATGGTTAGATTGAAGAAATTTAGCTTCACATTCATCGATTTAGCCCACGTGAACTCAGATTTGATGGTTAGATTGAAGAAATTTAGCTTCACATTCATCGATTTAGCCCACGTGAACTCAGATTTGATGGTTAGATTGAAGAAATTTAGCTTCACATTCATCGATTTAGCCCACGTGAACTCAGATTTGATGGTTAGATTGAAGAAATTTAGCTTCACATTCATCGATTTAGCCCACGTGAACTCAGATTTGATGGTTAGATTGAAGAAATTTAGCTTCACATTCATCGATTTAGCCCACGTGAACTCAGATTTGATGGTTAGATTGAAGAAATTTAGCTTCACATTCATCGATTTAGCCCACGTGAACTCAGATTTGATGGTTAGATTGAAGAAATTTAGCTTCACATTCATCGATTTAGCCCACGTGAACTCAGATTTGATGGTTAGATTGAAGAAATTTAGCTTCACATTCATCGATTTAGCCCACGTGAACTCAGATTTGATGGTTAGATTGAAGAAATTTAGCTTCACATTCATCGATTTAGCCCACGTGAACTCAGATTTGATGGTTAGATTGAAGAAATTTAGCTTCACATTCATCGATTTAGCCCACGTGAACTCAGATTTGATGGTTAGATTGAAGAAATTTAGCTTCACATTCATCGATTTAGCCCACGTGAACTCAGATTTGATGGTTAGATTGAAGAAATTTAGCTTCACATTCATCGATTTAGCCCACGTGAACTCAGATTTGATGGTTAGATTGAAGAAATTTAGCTTCACATTCATCGATTTAGCCCACGTGAACTCAGATTTGATGGTTAGATTGAAGAAATTTAGCTTCACATTCATCGATTTAGCCCACGTGAACTCAGATTTGATGGTTAGATTGAAGAAATTTAGCTTCACATTCATCGATTTAGCCCACGTGAACTCAGATTTGATGGTTAGATTGAAGAAATTTAGCTTCACATTCATCGATTTAGCCCACGTGAACTCAGATTTGATGGTTAGATTGAAGAAATTTAGCTTCACATTCATCGATTTAGCCCACGTGAACTCAGATTTGATGGTTAGATTGAAGAAATTTAGCTTCACATTCATCGATTTAGCCCACGTGAACTCAGATTTGATGGTTAGATTGAAGAAATTTAGCTTCACATTCATCGATTTAGCCCACGTGAACTCAGATTTGATGGTTAGATTGAAGAAATTTAGCTTCACATTCATCGATTTAGCCCACGTGAACTCAGATTTGATGGTTAGATTGAAGAAATTTAGCTTCACATTCATCGATTTAGCCCACGTGAACTCAGATTTGATGGTTAGATTGAAGAAATTTAGCTTCACATTCATCGATTTAGCCCACGTGAACTCAGATTTGATGGTTAGATTGAAGAAATTTAGCTTCACATTCATCGATTTAGCCCACGTGAACTCAGATTTGATGGTTAGATTGAAGAAATTTAGCTTCACATTCATCGATTTAGCCCACGTGAACTCAGATTTGATGGTTAGATTGAAGAAATTTAGCTTCACATTCATCGATTTAGCCCACGTGAACTCAGATTTGATGGTTAGATTGAAGAAATTTAGCTTCACATTCATCGATTTAGCCCACGTGAACTCAGATTTGATGGTTAGATTGAAGAAATTTAGCTTCACATTCATCGATTTAGCCCACGTGAACTCAGATTTGATGGTTAGATTGAAGAAATTTAGCTTCACATTCATCGATTTAGCCCACGTGAACTCAGATTTGATGGTTAGATTGAAGAAATTTAGCTTCACATTCATCGATTTAGCCCACGTGAACTCAGATTTGATGGTTAGATTGAAGAAATTTAGCTTCACATTCATCGATTTAGCCCACGTGAACTCAGATTTGATGGTTAGATTGAAGAAATTTAGCTTCACATTCATCGATTTAGCCCACGTGAACTCAGATTTGATGGTTAGATTGAAGAAATTTAGCTTCACATTCATCGATTTAGCCCACGTGAACTCAGATTTGATGGTTAGATTGAAGAAATTTAGCTTCACATTCATCGATTTAGCCCACGTGAACTCAGATTTGATGGTTAGATTGAAGAAATTTAGCTTCACATTCATCGATTTAGCCCACGTGAACTCAGATTTGATGGTTAGATTGAAGAAATTTAGCTTCACATTCATCGATTTAGCCCACGTGAACTCAGATTTGATGGTTAGATTGAAGAAATTTAGCTTCACATTCATCGATTTAGCCCACGTGAACTCAGATTTGATGGTTAGATTGAAGAAATTTAGCTTCACATTCATCGATTTAGCCCACGTGAACTCAGATTTGATGGTTAGATTGAAGAAATTTAGCTTCACATTCATCGATTTAGCCCACGTGAACTCAGATTTGATGGTTAGATTGAAGAAATTTAGCTTCACATTCATCGATTTAGCCCACGTGAACTCAGATTTGATGGTTAGATTGAAGAAATTTAGCTTCACATTCATCGATTTAGCCCACGTGAACTCAGATTTGATGGTTAGATTGAAGAAATTTAGCTTCACATTCATCGATTTAGCCCACGTGAACTCAGATTTGATGGTTAGATTGAAGAAATTTAGCTTCACATTCATCGATTTAGCCCACGTGAACTCAGATTTGATGGTTAGATTGAAGAAATTTAGCTTCACATTCATCGATTTAGCCCACGTGAACTCAGATTTGATGGTTAGATTGAAGAAATTTAGCTTCACATTCATCGATTTAGCCCACGTGAACTCAGATTTGATGGTTAGATTGAAGAAATTTAGCTTCACATTCATCGATTTAGCCCACGTGAACTCAGATTTGATGGTTAGATTGAAGAAATTTAGCTTCACATTCATCGATTTAGCCCACGTGAACTCAGATTTGATGGTTAGATTGAAGAAATTTAGCTTCACATTCATCGATTTAGCCCACGTGAACTCAGATTTGATGGTTAGATTGAAGAAATTTAGCTTCACATTCATCGATTTAGCCCACGTGAACTCAGATTTGATGGTTAGATTGAAGAAATTTAGCTTCACATTCATCGATTTAGCCCACGTGAACTCAGATTTGATGGTTAGATTGAAGAAATTTAGCTTCACATTCATCGATTTAGCCCACGTGAACTCAGATTTGATGGTTAGATTGAAGAAATTTAGCTTCACATTCATCGATTTAGCCCACGTGAACTCAGATTTGATGGTTAGATTGAAGAAATTTAGCTTCACATTCATCGATTTAGCCCACGTGAACTCAGATTTGATGGTTAGATTGAAGAAATTTAGCTTCACATTCATCGATTTAGCCCACGTGAACTCAGATTTGATGGTTAGATTGAAGAAATTTAGCTTCACATTCATCGATTTAGCCCACGTGAACTCAGATTTGATGGTTAGATTGAAGAAATTTAGCTTCACATTCATCGATTTAGCCCACGTGAACTCAGATTTGATGGTTAGATTGAAGAAATTTAGCTTCACATTCATCGATTTAGCCCACGTGAACTCAGATTTGATGGTTAGATTGAAGAAATTTAGCTTCACATTCATCGATTTAGCCCACGTGAACTCAGATTTGATGGTTAGATTGAAGAAATTTAGCTTCACATTCATCGATTTAGCCCACGTGAACTCAGATTTGATGGTTAGATTGAAGAAATTTAGCTTCACATTCATCGATTTAGCCCACGTGAACTCAGATTTGATGGTTAGATTGAAGAAATTTAGCTTCACATTCATCGATTTAGCCCACGTGAACTCAGATTTGATGGTTAGATTGAAGAAATTTAGCTTCACATTCATCGATTTAGCCCACGTGAACTCAGATTTGATGGTTAGATTGAAGAAATTTAGCTTCACATTCATCGATTTAGCCCACGTGAACTCAGATTTGATGGTTAGATTGAAGAAATTTAGCTTCACATTCATCGATTTAGCCCACGTGAACTCAGATTTGATGGTTAGATTGAAGAAATTTAGCTTCACATTCATCGATTTAGCCCACGTGAACTCAGATTTGATGGTTAGATTGAAGAAATTTAGCTTCACATTCATCGATTTAGCCCACGTGAACTCAGATTTGATGGTTAGATTGAAGAAATTTAGCTTCACATTCATCGATTTAGCCCACGTGAACTCAGATTTGATGGTTAGATTGAAGAAATTTAGCTTCACATTCATCGATTTAGCCCACGTGAACTCAGATTTGATGGTTAGATTGAAGAAATTTAGCTTCACATTCATCGATTTAGCCCACGTGAACTCAGATTTGATGGTTAGATTGAAGAAATTTAGCTTCACATTCATCGATTTAGCCCACGTGAACTCAGATTTGATGGTTAGATTGAAGAAATTTAGCTTCACATTCATCGATTTAGCCCACGTGAACTCAGATTTGATGGTTAGATTGAAGAAATTTAGCTTCACATTCATCGATTTAGCCCACGTGAACTCAGATTTGATGGTTAGATTGAAGAAATTTAGCTTCACATTCATCGATTTAGCCCACGTGAACTCAGATTTGATGGTTAGATTGAAGAAATTTAGCTTCACATTCATCGATTTAGCCCACGTGAACTCAGATTTGATGGTTAGATTGAAGAAATTTAGCTTCACATTCATCGATTTAGCCCACGTGAACTCAGATTTGATGGTTAGATTGAAGAAATTTAGCTTCACATTCATCGATTTAGCCCACGTGAACTCAGATTTGATGGTTAGATTGAAGAAATTTAGCTTCACATTCGATTTAGCCCACGTGAACTCAGATTTGATGGTTAGATTGAAGAAATTTAGCTTCACATTCATCGATTTAGCCCACGTGAACTCAGATTTGATGGTTAGATTGAAGAAATTTAGCTTCACATTCATCGATTTAGCCCACGTGAACTCAGATTTGATGGTTAGATTGAAGAAATTTAGCTTCACATTCATCGATTTAGCCCACGTGAACTCAGATTTGATGGTTAGATTGAAGAAATTTAGCTTCACATTCATCGATTTAGCCCACGTGAACTCAGATTTGATGGTTAGATTGAAGAAATTTAGCTTCACATTCATCGATTTAGCCCACGTGAACTCAGATTTGATGGTTAGATTGAAGAAATTTAGCTTCACATTCATCGATTTAGCCCACGTGAACTCAGATTTGATGGTTAGATTGAAGAAATTTAGCTTCACATTCATCGATTTAGCCCACGTGAACTCAGATTTGATGGTTAGATTGAAGAAATTTAGCTTCACATTCATCGATTTAGCCCACGTGAACTCAGATTTGATGGTTAGATTGAAGAAATTTAGCTTCACATTCATCGATTTAGCCCACGTGAACTCAGATTTGATGGTTAGATTGAAGAAATTTAGCTTCACATTCATCGATTTAGCCCACGTGAACTCAGATTTGATGGTTAGATTGAAGAAATTTAGCTTCACATTCATCGATTTAGCCCACGTGAACTCAGATTTGATGGTTAGATTGAAGAAATTTAGCTTCACATTCATCGATTTAGCCCACGTGAACTCAGATTTGATGGTTAGATTGAAGAAATTTAGCTTCACATTCATCGATTTAGCCCACGTGAACTCAGATTTGATGGTTAGATTGAAGAAATTTAGCTTCACATTCATCGATTTAGCCCACGTGAACTCAGATTTGATGGTTAGATTGAAGAAATTTAGCTTCACATTCATCGATTTAGCCCACGTGAACTCAGATTTGATGGTTAGATTGAAGAAATTTAGCTTCACATTCATCGATTTAGCCCACGTGAACTCAGATTTGATGGTTAGATTGAAGAAATTTAGCTTCACATTCATCGATTTAGCCCACGTGAACTCAGATTTGATGGTTAGATTGAAGAAATTTAGCTTCACATTCATCGATTTAGCCCACGTGAACTCAGATTTGATGGTTAGATTGAAGAAATTTAGCTTCACATTCATCGATTTAGCCCACGTGAACTCAGATTTGATGGTTAGATTGAAGAAATTTAGCTTCACATTCATCGATTTAGCCCACGTGAACTCAGATTTGATGGTTAGATTGAAGAAATTTAGCTTCACATTCATCGATTTAGCCCACGTGAACTCAGATTTGATGGTTAGATTGAAGAAATTTAGCTTCACATTCATCGATTTAGCCCACGTGAACTCAGATTTGATGGTTAGATTGAAGAAATTTAGCTTCACATTCATCGATTTAGCCCACGTGAACTCAGATTTGATGGTTAGATTGAAGAAATTTAGCTTCACATTCATCGATTTAGCCCACGTGAACTCAGATTTGATGGTTAGATTGAAGAAATTTAGCTTCACATTCATCGATTTAGCCCACGTGAACTCAGATTTGATGGTTAGATTGAAGAAATTTAGCTTCACATTCATCGATTTAGCTCACGTGAACTCAGATTTGATGGTTAGATTGAAGAAATTTAGCTTCACATTCATCGATTTAGCCCACGTGAACTCAGATTTGATGGTTAGATTGAAGAAATTTAGCTTCACATTCATCGATTTAGCCCACGTGAACTCAGATTTGATGGTTAGATTGAAGAAATTTAGCTTCACATTCCGATTTAGCCCACGTGAACTCAGATTTGATGGTTAGATTGAAGAAATTTAGCTTCACATTCATCGATTTAGCCCACGTGAACTCAGATTTGATGGTTAGATTGAAGAAATTTAGCTTCACATTCATCGATTTAGCCCACGTGAACTCAGATTTGATGGTTAGATTGAAGAAATTTAGCTTCACATTCATCGATTTAGCCCACGTGAACTCAGATTTGATGGTTAGATTGAAGAAATTTAGCTTCACATTCATCGATTTAGCCCACGTGAACTCAGATTTGATGGTTAGATTGAAGAAATTTAGCTTCACATTCCGATTTAGCCCACGTGAACTCAGATTTGATGGTTAGATTGAAGAAATTTAGCTTCACATTCATCGATTTAGCCCACGTGAACTCAGATTTGATGGTTAGATTGAAGAAATTTAGCTTCACATTCATCGATTTAGCCCACGTGAACTCAGATTTGATGGTTAGATTGAAGAAATTTAGCTTCACATTCATCGATTTAGCCCACGTGAACTCAGATTTGATGGTTAGATTGAAGAAATTTAGCTTCACATTCATCGATTTAGCCCACGTGAACTCAGATTTGATGGTTAGATTGAAGAAATTTAGCTTCACATTCATCGATTTAGCCCACGTGAACTCAGATTTGATGGTTAGATTGAAGAAATTTAGCTTCACATTCATCGATTTAGCCCACGTGAACTCAGATTTGATGGTTAGATTGAAGAAATTTAGCTTCACATTCATCGATTTAGCCCACGTGAACTCAGATTTGATGGTTAGATTGAAGAAATTTAGCTTCACATTCATCGATTTAGCCCACGTGAACTCAGATTTGATGGTTAGATTGAAGAAATTTAGCTTCACATTCATCGATTTAGCCCACGTGAACTCAGATTTGATGGTTAGATTGAAGAAATTTAGCTTCACATTCATCGATTTAGCCCACGTGAACTCAGATTTGATGGTTAGATTGAAGAAATTTAGCTTCACATTCATCGATTTAGCCCACGTGAACTCAGATTTGATGGTTAGATTGAAGAAATTTAGCTTCACATTCATCGATTTAGCCCACGTGAACTCAGATTTGATGGTTAGATTGAAGAAATTTAGCTTCACATTCATCGATTTAGCCCACGTGAACTCAGATTTGATGGTTAGATTGAAGAAATTTAGCTTCACATTCATCGATTTAGCCCACGTGAACTCAGATTTGATGGTTAGATTGAAGAAATTTAGCTTCACATTCATCGATTTAGCCCACGTGAACTCAGATTTGATGGTTAGATTGAAGAAATTTAGCTTCACATTCATCGATTTAGCCCACGTGAACTCAGATTTGATGGTTAGATTGAAGATATTTAGCTTCACATTCATCGATTTAGCCCACGTGAACTCAGATTTGATGGTTAGATTGAAGAAATTTAGCTTCACATTCATCGATTTAGCCCACGTGAACTCAGATTTGATGGTTAGATTGAAGAAATTTAGCTTCACATTCATCGATTTAGCCCACGTGAACTCAGATTTGATGGTTAGATTGAAGAAATTTAGCTTCACATTCATCGATTTAGCCCACGTGAACTCAGATTTGATGGTTAGATTGAAGAATTTAGCTTCACATTCATCGATTTAGCCCACGTGAACTCAGATTTGATGGTTAGATTGAAGAAATTTAGCTTCACATTCATCGATTTAGCCCACGTGAACTCAGATTTGATGGTTAGATTGAAGAAATTTAGCTTCACATTCATCGATTTAGCCCACGTGAACTCAGATTTGATGGTTAGATTGAAGAAATTTAGCTTCACATTCATCGATTTAGCCCACGTGAACTCAGATTTGATGGTTAGATTGAAGAAATTTAGCTTCACATTCATCGATTTAGCCCACGTGAACTCAGATTTGATGGTTAGATTGAAGAAATTTAGCTTCACATTCATCGATTTAGCCCACGTGAACTCAGATTTGATGGTTAGATTGAAGAAATTTAGCTTCACATTCATCGATTTAGCCCACGTGAACTCAGATTTGATGGTTAGATTGAAGAAATTTAGCTTCACATTCATCGATTTAGCCCACGTGAACTCAGATTTGATGGTTAGATTGAAGAAATTTAGCTTCACATTCATCGATTTAGCCCACGTGAACTCAGATTTGATGGTTAGATTGAAGAAATTTAGCTTCACATTCATCGATTTAGCCCACGTGAACTCAGATTTGATGGTTAGATTGAAGAAATTTAGCTTCAAATTCATCGATTTAGCCCACGTGAACTCAGATTTGATGGTTAGATTGAAGAAATTTAGCTTCACATTCATCGATTTAGCCCACGTGAACTCAGATTTGATGGTTAGATTGAAGAAATTTAGCTTCACATTCATCGATTTAGCCCACGTGAACTCAGATTTGATGGTTAGATTGAAGAAATTTAGCTTCACATTCATCGATTTAGCCCACGTGAACTCAGATTTGATGGTTAGATTGAAGAAATTTAGCTTCACATTCATCGATTTAGCCCACGTGAACTCAGATTTGATGGTTAGATTGAAGAAATTTAGCTTCACATTCATCGATTTAGCCCACGTGAACTCAGATTTGATGGTTAGATTGAAGAAATTTAGCTTAAAAAGTTCATCGATTTAGCCCACGTGAACTCAGATTTGATGGTTAGATTGAAGAAATTTAGCTTCACATTCATCGATTTAGCCCACGTGAACTCAGATTTGATGGTTAGATTGAAGAAATTTAGCTTCACATTCATCGATTTAGCCCACGTGAACTCAGATTTGATGGTAGATTGAAGAAGAAATTTAGCTTCACATTCATCGATTTAGCCACGTGAACTCAGATTTGATGGTTAGATTGAAGAAATTTAGCTTCACATTCATCGATTTAGCCCACGTGAACTCAGATTTGATGGTTAGATTGAAGAAATTTAGCTTCACATTCATCGATTTAGCCCACGTGAACTCAGATTTGATGGTTAGATTGAAGAAATTTAGCTTCACATTCATCGATTTAGCCCACGTGAACTCAGATTTGATGGTTAGATTGAAGAAATTTAGCTTCACATTCATCGATTTAGCCCACGTGAACTCAGATTGATGGTTAGATTGAAGAAATTTAGCTTCACATTCATCGATTTAGCCCACGTGAACTCAGATTGATGGTTAGATTGAAGAAATTTAGCTTCATTCGTCGATTTAGCCCACGTGAACTCAGATTTGATGGTTAGATTGAAGAAATTTAGCTTCACATTCGTCGATTAGCCCACGTGAACTCAGATTTGATGGTTAGATTGAAGAAATTTAGCTTCACATTCATCGATTTAGCCACGTGAATCAGATTTGATGGTTAGATTGAAGAAATTTAGCTTCACATTCATCGATTAGCCCACGTGAACTCAGATTTGATGGTTAGATTGAAGAAATTTAGCTTCACATTCATCGATTTAGCCCACGTGAACTCAGATTTGATGGTTAGATTGAAGAAATTTAGCTTCACATTCATCGATTTAGCCCACGTGAACTCAGATTTGATGGTTAGATTGAAGAAATTTAGCTTCATTCACGATGTTTAGCCCACGTGAACTCAGATTTGATGGTTAGATTGAAGAAATTTAGCTTCACATTCGTCGATTTAGCCCACGTGAACTCAGATTTGATGGTTAGATTGAAGAAATTTAGCTTCACATTCATCGATTTAGCCCACGTGAACTCAGATTGATGGTTAGATTGAAGAAATTTAGCTTCACATTCGTCGATTTAGCCCACGTGAACTCAGATTTGATGGTTAGATTGAAGAAATTTAGCTTCACATTCGTCGATTTAGCCCACGTGAACTCAGATTTGATGGTTAGATTGAAGAAATTTAGCTTCACATTCATCGATTTAGCCCACGTGAACTCAGATTGATGGTTAGATTGAAGAAATTTAGCTTTACATTCGTCGATTTAGCCCACGTGAACTCAGATTTGATGGTTAGATTGAAGAATTTAGCTTCACATTCATCGATTTAGCCCACGTGAACTCAGATTTGATGGTTAGATTGAAGAAATTTAGCTTCACATTCATCGATTTAGCCCACGTGAACTCAGATTTGATGGTTAGATTGAAGAAATTTAGCTTCACATTCGTCGATTTAGCCCACGTGAACTCAGATTTGATGGTTAGATTGAAGAAATTTAGCTTCAATTCATCGATTTAGCCCGTGAACTCAGATTTGATGGTTAGATTGAAGAAATTTAGCTCAATTCGTCATTTCGATTTAGCCCACGTGAACTCAGATTTGATGGTTAGATTGAAGAAATTTAGCTTCACATTCATCGATTTAGCCACGTGAACTCAGATTTGATGGTTAGATTGAAGAAATTTAGCTTCACATTCATCGATTTAGCCCACGTGAACTCAGATTTGATGGTTAGATTGAAGAAATTTAGCTTCACATTCGTCGATTTAGCCCACGTGAACTCAGATTTGATGGTTAGATGAAGAAATTTAGCTTCACATTCGATTTAGCCCACGTGAACTCAGATTGATGGTTAGATGAAGAAATTTAGCTTCACATTCGTCGATTTAGCCCACGTGAACCAGATTTGATGGTTAGATTGAAGAAAATTTAGCTTCAATTCATCGATTTAGCCCACGTGAACTCAGATTTGATGGTTAGATTGAAGAAATTTAGCTTCACATTCATCGATTAGCCCACGTGAACTCAGAGTTGATGGTTAGATTGAAGAAATTTAGCTTCACATTCGTCGATTTAGCCCACGTGAACTCAGATTTGATGGTTAGATTGAAGAAATTTAGCTTTTCAGCATCGATTTAGCCCACGTGAACTCAGATTTGATGGTTAGATTGAAGAAATTTAGCTTCACATTCGTCGATTAGCCCCGTGAACTCAGATTTGATGGTTAGATTGAGAAGAAATTTAGCTTCACATTCGTCGATTAGCCACGTGAACTCAGATTGATGTTAGATTGAAGAAATTAGCTTCACATTCGTCGATTAGCCCACGTGAACTCAGATTTGATGGTTAGATTGAAGAATTTAGCTTCATTAATCGATTTAGCCCACGTGAACTCAGATTTGATGGTTAGATTGAAGAAATAGTTCCACATTCGTCGATTTAGCCACGTGAACTCAGATTTGATGGTTAGATTGAAGAAATTTAGCTTCACATTCATCGATTTAGCCCACGTGAACTCAGATTTGATGGTTAGATTGAA
>MRSW03000676.1:0-23556 GCA_001923025.3 Taenia multiceps
TTTAGCTTCACATTCATCGATTTAGCCCACGTGAACTCAGATTTGATGGTTAGATTGAAGAAATTTAGCTTCACATTCATCGATTTAGCCCACGTGAACTCAGATTTGATGGTTAGATTGAAGAAATTTAGCTTCACATTCATCGATTTAGCCCACGTGAACTCAGATTTGATGGTTAGATTGAAGAAATTTAGCTTCACATTCATCGATTTAGCCCACGTGAACTCAGATTTGATGGTTAGATTGAAGAAATTTAGCTTCACATTCATCGATTTAGCCCACGTG
This sequence comes from Taenia multiceps, assembly GCA_001923025.3. NCBI lineage: Eukaryota > Metazoa > Platyhelminthes > Cestoda > Cyclophyllidea > Taeniidae > Taenia > Taenia multiceps. The sequence continues at coordinate 286 of MRSW03000676.1, forward strand.
AACTCAGATTTGATGGTTAGATTGAAGAAATTTAGCTTCACATTCATCGATTTAGCCCACGTGAACTCAGATTTGATGGTTAGATTGAAGAAATTTAGCTTCACATTCATCGATTTAGCCCACGTGAACTCAGATTTGATGGTTAGATTGAAGAAATTTAGCTTCACATTCATCGATTTAGCCCACGTGAACTCAGATTTGATGGTTAGATTGAAGAAATTTAGCTTCACATTCATCGATTTAGCCCACGTGAACTCAGATTTGATGGTTAGATTGAAGAAATTTAGCTTCACATTCATCGATTTAGCCCACGTGAACTCAGATTTGATGGTTAGATTGAAGAAATTTAGCTTCACATTCATCGATTTAGCCCACGTGAACTCAGATTTGATGGTTAGATTGAAGAAATTTAGCTTCACATTCATCGATTTAGCCCACGTGAACTCAGATTTGATGGTTAGATTGAAGAAATTTAGCTTCACATTCGTCGATTTAGCCCACGTGAACTCAGATTTGATGGTTAGATTGAAGAAATTTAGCTTCACATTCATCGATTTAGCCCACGTGAACTCAGATTTGATGGTTAGATTGAAGAAATTTAGCTTCACATTCATCGATTTAGCCCACGTGAACTCAGATTTGATGGTTAGATTGAAGAAATTTAGCTTCACATTCATCGATTTAGCCCACGTGAACTCAGATTTGATGGTTAGATTGAAGAAATTTAGCTTCACATTCATCGATTTAGCCCACGTGAACTCAGATTTGATGGTTAGATTGAAGAAATTTAGCTTCACATTCATCGATTTAGCCCACGTGAACTCAGATTTGATGGTTAGATTGAAGAAATTTAGCTTCACATTCATCGATTTAGCCCACGTGAACTCAGATTTGATGGTTAGATTGAAGAAATTTAGCTTCACATTCATCGATTTAGCCCACGTGAACTCAGATTTGATGGTTAGATTGAAGAAATTTAGCTTCACATTCATCGATTTAGCCCACGTGAACTCAGATTTGATGGTTAGATTGAAGAAATTTAGCTTCACATTCATCGATTTAGCCCACGTGAACTCAGATTTGATGGTTAGATTGAAGAAATTTAGCTTCACATTCATCGATTTAGCCCACGTGAACTCAGATTTGATGGTTAGATTGAAGAAATTTAGCTTCACATTCATCGATTTAGCCCACGTGAACTCAGATTTGATGGTTAGATTGAAGAAATTTAGCTTCACATTCATCGATTTAGCCCACGTGAACTCAGATTTGATGGTTAGATTGAAGAAATTTAGCTTCACATTCATCGATTTAGCCCACGTGAACTCAGATTTGATGGTTAGATTGAAGAAATTTAGCTTCACATTCATCGATTTAGCCCACGTGAACTCAGATTTGATGGTTAGATTGAAGAAATTTAGCTTCACATTCATCGATTTAGCCCACGTGAACTCAGATTTGATGGTTAGATTGAAGAAATTTAGCTTCACATTCATCGATTTAGCCCACGTGAACTCAGATTTGATGGTTAGATTGAAGAAATTTAGCTTCACATTCATCGATTTAGCCCACGTGAACTCAGATTTGATGGTTAGATTGAAGAAATTTAGCTTCACATTCATCGATTTAGCCCACGTGAACTCAGATTTGATGGTTAGATTGAAGAAATTTAGCTTCACATTCATCGATTTAGCCCACGTGAACTCAGATTTGATGGTTAGATTGAAGAAATTTAGCTTCACATTCATCGATTTAGCCCACGTGAACTCAGATTTGATGGTTAGATTGAAGAAATTTAGCTTCACATTCATCGATTTAGCCCACGTGAACTCAGATTTGATGGTTAGATTGAAGAAATTTAGCTTCACATTCATCGATTTAGCCCACGTGAACTCAGATTTGATGGTTAGATTGAAGAAATTTAGCTTCACATTCATCGATTTAGCCCACGTGAACTCAGATTTGATGGTTAGATTGAAGAAATTTAGCTTCACATTCATCGATTTAGCCCACGTGAACTCAGATTTGATGGTTAGATTGAAGAAATTTAGCTTCACATTCATCGATTTAGCCCACGTGAACTCAGATTTGATGGTTAGATTGAAGAAATTTAGCTTCACATTCATCGATTTAGCCCACGTGAACTCAGATTTGATGGTTAGATTGAAGAAATTTAGCTTCACATTCGTCGATTTAGCCCACGTGAACTCAGATTTGATGGTTAGATTGAAGAAATTTAGCTTCACATTCATCGATTTAGCCCACGTGAACTCAGATTTGATGGTTAGATTGAAGAAATTTAGCTTCACATTCATCGATTTAGCCCACGTGAACTCAGATTTGATGGTTAGATTGAAGAAATTTAGCTTCACATTCATCGATTTAGCCCACGTGAACTCAGATTTGATGGTTAGATTGAAGAAATTTAGCTTCACATTCATCGATTTAGCCCACGTGAACTCAGATTTGATGGTTAGATTGAAGAAATTTAGCTTCACATTCATCGATTTAGCCCACGTGAACTCAGATTTGATGGTTAGATTGAAGAAATTTAGCTTCACATTCATCGATTTAGCCCACGTGAACTCAGATTTGATGGTTAGATTGAAGAAATTTAGCTTCACATTCATCGATTTAGCCCACGTGAACTCAGATTTGATGGTTAGATTGAAGAAATTTAGCTTCACATTCATCGATTTAGCCCACGTGAACTCAGATTTGATGGTTAGATTGAAGAAATTTAGCTTCACATTCATCGATTTAGCCCACGTGAACTCAGATTTGATGGTTAGATTGAAGAAATTTAGCTTCACATTCATCGATTTAGCCCACGTGAACTCAGATTTGATGGTTAGATTGAAGAAATTTAGCTTCACATTCATCGATTTAGCCCACGTGAACTCAGATTTGATGGTTAGATTGAAGAAATTTAGCTTCACATTCATCGATTTAGCCCACGTGAACTCAGATTTGATGGTTAGATTGAAGAAATTTAGCTTCACATTCATCGATTTAGCCCACGTGAACTCAGATTTGATGGTTAGATTGAAGAAATTTAGCTTCACATTCATCGATTTAGCCCACGTGAACTCAGATTTGATGGTTAGATTGAAGAAATTTAGCTTCACATTCATCGATTTAGCCCACGTGAACTCAGATTTGATGGTTAGATTGAAGAAATTTAGCTTCACATTCATCGATTTAGCCCACGTGAACTCAGATTTGATGGTTAGATTGAAGAAATTTAGCTTCACATTCATCGATTTAGCCCACGTGAACTCAGATTTGATGGTTAGATTGAAGAAATTTAGCTTCACATTCATCGATTTAGCCCACGTGAACTCAGATTTGATGGTTAGATTGAAGAAATTTAGCTTCACATTCATCGATTTAGCCCACGTGAACTCAGATTTGATGGTTAGATTGAAGAAATTTAGCTTCACATTCATCGATTTAGCCCACGTGAACTCAGATTTGATGGTTAGATTGAAGAAATTTAGCTTCACATTCATCGATTTAGCCCACGTGAACTCAGATTTGATGGTTAGATTGAAGAAATTTAGCTTCACATTCATCGATTTAGCCCACGTGAACTCAGATTTGATGGTTAGATTGAAGAAATTTAGCTTCACATTCATCGATTTAGCCCACGTGAACTCAGATTTGATGGTTAGATTGAAGAAATTTAGCTTCACATTCATCGATTTAGCCCACGTGAACTCAGATTTGATGGTTAGATTGAAGAAATTTAGCTTCACATTCATCGATTTAGCCCACGTGAACTCAGATTTGATGGTTAGATTGAAGAAATTTAGCTTCACATTCATCGATTTAGCCCACGTGAACTCAGATTTGATGGTTAGATTGAAGAAATTTAGCTTCACATTCATCGATTTAGCCCACGTGAACTCAGATTTGATGGTTAGATTGAAGAAATTTAGCTTCACATTCATCGATTTAGCCCACGTGAACTCAGATTTGATGGTTAGATTGAAGAAATTTAGCTTCACATTCATCGATTTAGCCCACGTGAACTCAGATTTGATGGTTAGATTGAAGAAATTTAGCTTCACATTCATCGATTTAGCCCACGTGAACTCAGATTTGATGGTTAGATTGAAGAAATTTAGCTTCACATTCATCGATTTAGCCCACGTGAACTCAGATTTGATGGTTAGATTGAAGAAATTTAGCTTCACATTCATCGATTTAGCCCACGTGAACTCAGATTTGATGGTTAGATTGAAGAAATTTAGCTTCACATTCATCGATTTAGCCCACGTGAACTCAGATTTGATGGTTAGATTGAAGAAATTTAGCTTCACATTCATCGATTTAGCCCACGTGAACTCAGATTTGATGGTTAGATTGAAGAAATTTAGCTTCACATTCATCGATTTAGCCCACGTGAACTCAGATTTGATGGTTAGATTGAAGAAATTTAGCTTCACATTCATCGATTTAGCCCACGTGAACTCAGATTTGATGGTTAGATTGAAGAAATTTAGCTTCACATTCGTCGATTTAGCCCACGTGAACTCAGATTTGATGGTTAGATTGAAGAAATTTAGCTTCACATTCATCGATTTAGCCCACGTGAACTCAGATTTGATGGTTAGATTGAAGAAATTTAGCTTCACATTCATCGATTTAGCCCACGTGAACTCAGATTTGATGGTTAGATTGAAGAAATTTAGCTTCACATTCATCGATTTAGCCCACGTGAACTCAGATTTGATGGTTAGATTGAAGAAATTTAGCTTCACATTCATCGATTTAGCCCACGTGAACTCAGATTTGATGGTTAGATTGAAGAAATTTAGCTTCACATTCATCGATTTAGCCCACGTGAACTCAGATTTGATGGTTAGATTGAAGAAATTTAGCTTCACATTCATCGATTTAGCCCACGTGAACTCAGATTTGATGGTTAGATTGAAGAAATTTAGCTTCACATTCATCGATTTAGCCCACGTGAACTCAGATTTGATGGTTAGATTGAAGAAATTTAGCTTCACATTCATCGATTTAGCCCACGTGAACTCAGATTTGATGGTTAGATTGAAGAAATTTAGCTTCACATTCATCGATTTAGCCCACGTGAACTCAGATTTGATGGTTAGATTGAAGAAATTTAGCTTCACATTCATCGATTTAGCCCACGTGAACTCAGATTTGATGGTTAGATTGAAGAAATTTAGCTTCACATTCATCGATTTAGCCCACGTGAACTCAGATTTGATGGTTAGATTGAAGAAATTTAGCTTCACATTCGTCGATTTAGCCCACGTGAACTCAGATTTGATGGTTAGATTGAAGAAATTTAGCTTCACATTCATCGATTTAGCCCACGTGAACTCAGATTTGATGGTTAGATTGAAGAAATTTAGCTTCACATTCATCGATTTAGCCCACGTGAACTCAGATTTGATGGTTAGATTGAAGAAATTTAGCTTCACATTCATCGATTTAGCCCACGTGAACTCAGATTTGATGGTTAGATTGAAGAAATTTAGCTTCACATTCATCGATTTAGCCCACGTGAACTCAGATTTGATGGTTAGATTGAAGAAATTTAGCTTCACATTCATCGATTTAGCCCACGTGAACTCAGATTTGATGGTTAGATTGAAGAAATTTAGCTTCACATTCATCGATTTAGCCCACGTGAACTCAGATTTGATGGTTAGATTGAAGAAATTTAGCTTCACATTCATCGATTTAGCCCACGTGAACTCAGATTTGATGGTTAGATTGAAGAAATTTAGCTTCACATTCATCGATTTAGCCCACGTGAACTCAGATTTGATGGTTAGATTGAAGAAATTTAGCTTCACATTCATCGATTTAGCCCACGTGAACTCAGATTTGATGGTTAGATTGAAGAAATTTAGCTTCACATTCATCGATTTAGCCCACGTGAACTCAGATTTGATGGTTAGATTGAAGAAATTTAGCTTCACATTCATCGATTTAGCCCACGTGAACTCAGATTTGATGGTTAGATTGAAGAAATTTAGCTTCACATTCATCGATTTAGCCCACGTGAACTCAGATTTGATGGTTAGATTGAAGAAATTTAGCTTCACATTCATCGATTTAGCCCACGTGAACTCAGATTTGATGGTTAGATTGAAGAAATTTAGCTTCACATTCATCGATTTAGCCCACGTGAACTCAGATTTGATGGTTAGATTGAAGAAATTTAGCTTCACATTCATCGATTTAGCCCACGTGAACTCAGATTTGATGGTTAGATTGAAGAAATTTAGCTTCACATTCATCGATTTAGCCCACGTGAACTCAGATTTGATGGTTAGATTGAAGAAATTTAGCTTCACATTCATCGATTTAGCCCACGTGAACTCAGATTTGATGGTTAGATTGAAGAAATTTAGCTTCACATTCATCGATTTAGCCCACGTGAACTCAGATTTGATGGTTAGATTGAAGAAATTTAGCTTCACATTCATCGATTTAGCCCACGTGAACTCAGATTTGATGGTTAGATTGAAGAAATTTAGCTTCACATTCATCGATTTAGCCCACGTGAACTCAGATTTGATGGTTAGATTGAAGAAATTTAGCTTCACATTCATCGATTTAGCCCACGTGAACTCAGATTTGATGGTTAGATTGAAGAAATTTAGCTTCACATTCATCGATTTAGCCCACGTGAACTCAGATTTGATGGTTAGATTGAAGAAATTTAGCTTCACATTCATCGATTTAGCCCACGTGAACTCAGATTTGATGGTTAGATTGAAGAAATTTAGCTTCACATTCATCGATTTAGCCCACGTGAACTCAGATTTGATGGTTAGATTGAAGAAATTTAGCTTCACATTCATCGATTTAGCCCACGTGAACTCAGATTTGATGGTTAGATTGAAGAAATTTAGCTTCACATTCATCGATTTAGCCCACGTGAACTCAGATTTGATGGTTAGATTGAAGAAATTTAGCTTCACATTCATCGATTTAGCCCACGTGAACTCAGATTTGATGGTTAGATTGAAGAAATTTAGCTTCACATTCATCGATTTAGCCCACGTGAACTCAGATTTGATGGTTAGATTGAAGAAATTTAGCTTCACATTCATCGATTTAGCCCACGTGAACTCAGATTTGATGGTTAGATTGAAGAAATTTAGCTTCACATTCATCGATTTAGCCCACGTGAACTCAGATTTGATGGTTAGATTGAAGAAATTTAGCTTCACATTCATCGATTTAGCCCACGTGAACTCAGATTTGATGGTTAGATTGAAGAAATTTAGCTTCACATTCATCGATTTAGCCCACGTGAACTCAGATTTGATGGTTAGATTGAAGAAATTTAGCTTCACATTCATCGATTTAGCCCACGTGAACTCAGATTTGATGGTTAGATTGAAGAAATTTAGCTTCACATTCATCGATTTAGCCCACGTGAACTCAGATTTGATGGTTAGATTGAAGAAATTTAGCTTCACATTCATCGATTTAGCCCACGTGAACTCAGATTTGATGGTTAGATTGAAGAAATTTAGCTTCACATTCATCGATTTAGCCCACGTGAACTCAGATTTGATGGTTAGATTGAAGAAATTTAGCTTCACATTCATCGATTTAGCCCACGTGAACTCAGATTTGATGGTTAGATTGAAGAAATTTAGCTTCACATTCATCGATTTAGCCCACGTGAACTCAGATTTGATGGTTAGATTGAAGAAATTTAGCTTCACATTCATCGATTTAGCCCACGTGAACTCAGATTTGATGGTTAGATTGAAGAAATTTAGCTTCACATTCATCGATTTAGCCCACGTGAACTCAGATTTGATGGTTAGATTGAAGAAATTTAGCTTCACATTCATCGATTTAGCCCACGTGAACTCAGATTTGATGGTTAGATTGAAGAAATTTAGCTTCACATTCATCGATTTAGCCCACGTGAACTCAGATTTGATGGTTAGATTGAAGAAATTTAGCTTCACATTCATCGATTTAGCCCACGTGAACTCAGATTTGATGGTTAGATTGAAGAAATTTAGCTTCACATTCATCGATTTAGCCCACGTGAACTCAGATTTGATGGTTAGATTGAAGAAATTTAGCTTCACATTCATCGATTTAGCCCACGTGAACTCAGATTTGATGGTTAGATTGAAGAAATTTAGCTTCACATTCATCGATTTAGCCCACGTGAACTCAGATTTGATGGTTAGATTGAAGAAATTTAGCTTCACATTCATCGATTTAGCCCACGTGAACTCAGATTTGATGGTTAGATTGAAGAAATTTAGCTTCACATTCATCGATTTAGCCCACGTGAACTCAGATTTGATGGTTAGATTGAAGAAATTTAGCTTCACATTCATCGATTTAGCCCACGTGAACTCAGATTTGATGGTTAGATTGAAGAAATTTAGCTTCACATTCATCGATTTAGCCCACGTGAACTCAGATTTGATGGTTAGATTGAAGAAATTTAGCTTCACATTCATCGATTTAGCCCACGTGAACTCAGATTTGATGGTTAGATTGAAGAAATTTAGCTTCACATTCATCGATTTAGCCCACGTGAACTCAGATTTGATGGTTAGATTGAAGAAATTTAGCTTCACATTCATCGATTTAGCCCACGTGAACTCAGATTTGATGGTTAGATTGAAGAAATTTAGCTTCACATTCATCGATTTAGCCCACGTGAACTCAGATTTGATGGTTAGATTGAAGAAATTTAGCTTCACATTCATCGATTTAGCCCACGTGAACTCAGATTTGATGGTTAGATTGAAGAAATTTAGCTTCACATTCATCGATTTAGCCCACGTGAACTCAGATTTGATGGTTAGATTGAAGAAATTTAGCTTCACATTCATCGATTTAGCCCACGTGAACTCAGATTTGATGGTTAGATTGAAGAAATTTAGCTTCACATTCATCGATTTAGCCCACGTGAACTCAGATTTGATGGTTAGATTGAAGAAATTTAGCTTCACATTCATCGATTTAGCCCACGTGAACTCAGATTTGATGGTTAGATTGAAGAAATTTAGCTTCACATTCATCGATTTAGCCCACGTGAACTCAGATTTGATGGTTAGATTGAAGAAATTTAGCTTCACATTCATCGATTTAGCCCACGTGAACTCAGATTTGATGGTTAGATTGAAGAAATTTAGCTTCACATTCATCGATTTAGCCCACGTGAACTCAGATTTGATGGTTAGATTGAAGAAATTTAGCTTCACATTCATCGATTTAGCCCACGTGAACTCAGATTTGATGGTTAGATTGAAGAAATTTAGCTTCACATTCATCGATTTAGCCCACGTGAACTCAGATTTGATGGTTAGATTGAAGAAATTTAGCTTCACATTCATCGATTTAGCCCACGTGAACTCAGATTTGATGGTTAGATTGAAGAAATTTAGCTTCACATTCATCGATTTAGCCCACGTGAACTCAGATTTGATGGTTAGATTGAAGAAATTTAGCTTCACATTCATCGATTTAGCCCACGTGAACTCAGATTTGATGGTTAGATTGAAGAAATTTAGCTTCACATTCATCGATTTAGCCCACGTGAACTCAGATTTGATGGTTAGATTGAAGAAATTTAGCTTCACATTCATCGATTTAGCCCACGTGAACTCAGATTTGATGGTTAGATTGAAGAAATTTAGCTTCACATTCATCGATTTAGCCCACGTGAACTCAGATTTGATGGTTAGATTGAAGAAATTTAGCTTCACATTCATCGATTTAGCCCACGTGAACTCAGATTTGATGGTTAGATTGAAGAAATTTAGCTTCACATTCATCGATTTAGCCCACGTGAACTCAGATTTGATGGTTAGATTGAAGAAATTTAGCTTCACATTCATCGATTTAGCCCACGTGAACTCAGATTTGATGGTTAGATTGAAGAAATTTAGCTTCACATTCATCGATTTAGCCCACGTGAACTCAGATTTGATGGTTAGATTGAAGAAATTTAGCTTCACATTCATCGATTTAGCCCACGTGAACTCAGATTTGATGGTTAGATTGAAGAAATTTAGCTTCACATTCATCGATTTAGCCCACGTGAACTCAGATTTGATGGTTAGATTGAAGAAATTTAGCTTCACATTCATCGATTTAGCCCACGTGAACTCAGATTTGATGGTTAGATTGAAGAAATTTAGCTTCACATTCATCGATTTAGCCCACGTGAACTCAGATTTGATGGTTAGATTGAAGAAATTTAGCTTCACATTCATCGATTTAGCCCACGTGAACTCAGATTTGATGGTTAGATTGAAGAAATTTAGCTTCACATTCATCGATTTAGCCCACGTGAACTCAGATTTGATGGTTAGATTGAAGAAATTTAGCTTCACATTCATCGATTTAGCCCACGTGAACTCAGATTTGATGGTTAGATTGAAGAAATTTAGCTTCACATTCATCGATTTAGCCCACGTGAACTCAGATTTGATGGTTAGATTGAAGAAATTTAGCTTCACATTCATCGATTTAGCCCACGTGAACTCAGATTTGATGGTTAGATTGAAGAAATTTAGCTTCACATTCATCGATTTAGCCCACGTGAACTCAGATTTGATGGTTAGATTGAAGAAATTTAGCTTCACATTCATCGATTTAGCCCACGTGAACTCAGATTTGATGGTTAGATTGAAGAAATTTAGCTTCACATTCATCGATTTAGCCCACGTGAACTCAGATTTGATGGTTAGATTGAAGAAATTTAGCTTCACATTCATCGATTTAGCCCACGTGAACTCAGATTTGATGGTTAGATTGAAGAAATTTAGCTTCACATTCATCGATTTAGCCCACGTGAACTCAGATTTGATGGTTAGATTGAAGAAATTTAGCTTCACATTCATCGATTTAGCCCACGTGAACTCAGATTTGATGGTTAGATTGAAGAAATTTAGCTTCACATTCATCGATTTAGCCCACGTGAACTCAGATTTGATGGTTAGATTGAAGAAATTTAGCTTCACATTCATCGATTTAGCCCACGTGAACTCAGATTTGATGGTTAGATTGAAGAAATTTAGCTTCACATTCATCGATTTAGCCCACGTGAACTCAGATTTGATGGTTAGATTGAAGAAATTTAGCTTCACATTCATCGATTTAGCCCACGTGAACTCAGATTTGATGGTTAGATTGAAGAAATTTAGCTTCACATTCATCGATTTAGCCCACGTGAACTCAGATTTGATGGTTAGATTGAAGAAATTTAGCTTCACATTCATCGATTTAGCCCACGTGAACTCAGATTTGATGGTTAGATTGAAGAAATTTAGCTTCACATTCATCGATTTAGCCCACGTGAACTCAGATTTGATGGTTAGATTGAAGAAATTTAGCTTCACATTCATCGATTTAGCCCACGTGAACTCAGATTTGATGGTTAGATTGAAGAAATTTAGCTTCACATTCATCGATTTAGCCCACGTGAACTCAGATTTGATGGTTAGATTGAAGAAATTTAGCTTCACATTCATCGATTTAGCCCACGTGAACTCAGATTTGATGGTTAGATTGAAGAAATTTAGCTTCACATTCATCGATTTAGCCCACGTGAACTCAGATTTGATGGTTAGATTGAAGAAATTTAGCTTCACATTCATCGATTTAGCCCACGTGAACTCAGATTTGATGGTTAGATTGAAGAAATTTAGCTTCACATTCATCGATTTAGCCCACGTGAACTCAGATTTGATGGTTAGATTGAAGAAATTTAGCTTCACATTCATCGATTTAGCCCACGTGAACTCAGATTTGATGGTTAGATTGAAGAAATTTAGCTTCACATTCATCGATTTAGCCCACGTGAACTCAGATTTGATGGTTAGATTGAAGAAATTTAGCTTCACATTCATCGATTTAGCCCACGTGAACTCAGATTTGATGGTTAGATTGAAGAAATTTAGCTTCACATTCATCGATTTAGCCCACGTGAACTCAGATTTGATGGTTAGATTGAAGAAATTTAGCTTCACATTCATCGATTTAGCCCACGTGAACTCAGATTTGATGGTTAGATTGAAGAAATTTAGCTTCACATTCATCGATTTAGCCCACGTGAACTCAGATTTGATGGTTAGATTGAAGAAATTTAGCTTCACATTCATCGATTTAGCCCACGTGAACTCAGATTTGATGGTTAGATTGAAGAAATTTAGCTTCACATTCATCGATTTAGCCCACGTGAACTCAGATTTGATGGTTAGATTGAAGAAATTTAGCTTCACATTCATCGATTTAGCCCACGTGAACTCAGATTTGATGGTTAGATTGAAGAAATTTAGCTTCACATTCATCGATTTAGCCCACGTGAACTCAGATTTGATGGTTAGATTGAAGAAATTTAGCTTCACATTCATCGATTTAGCCCACGTGAACTCAGATTTGATGGTTAGATTGAAGAAATTTAGCTTCACATTCATCGATTTAGCCCACGTGAACTCAGATTTGATGGTTAGATTGAAGAAATTTAGCTTCACATTCATCGATTTAGCCCACGTGAACTCAGATTTGATGGTTAGATTGAAGAAATTTAGCTTCACATTCATCGATTTAGCCCACGTGAACTCAGATTTGATGGTTAGATTGAAGAAATTTAGCTTCACATTCATCGATTTAGCCCACGTGAACTCAGATTTGATGGTTAGATTGAAGAAATTTAGCTTCACATTCATCGATTTAGCCCACGTGAACTCAGATTTGATGGTTAGATTGAAGAAATTTAGCTTCACATTCATCGATTTAGCCCACGTGAACTCAGATTTGATGGTTAGATTGAAGAAATTTAGCTTCACATTCATCGATTTAGCCCACGTGAACTCAGATTTGATGGTTAGATTGAAGAAATTTAGCTTCACATTCATCGATTTAGCCCACGTGAACTCAGATTTGATGGTTAGATTGAAGAAATTTAGCTTCACATTCATCGATTTAGCCCACGTGAACTCAGATTTGATGGTTAGATTGAAGAAATTTAGCTTCACATTCATCGATTTAGCCCACGTGAACTCAGATTTGATGGTTAGATTGAAGAAATTTAGCTTCACATTCATCGATTTAGCCCACGTGAACTCAGATTTGATGGTTAGATTGAAGAAATTTAGCTTCACATTCATCGATTTAGCCCACGTGAACTCAGATTTGATGGTTAGATTGAAGAAATTTAGCTTCACATTCATCGATTTAGCCCACGTGAACTCAGATTTGATGGTTAGATTGAAGAAATTTAGCTTCACATTCATCGATTTAGCCCACGTGAACTCAGATTTGATGGTTAGATTGAAGAAATTTAGCTTCACATTCATCGATTTAGCCCACGTGAACTCAGATTTGATGGTTAGATTGAAGAAATTTAGCTTCACATTCATCGATTTAGCCCACGTGAACTCAGATTTGATGGTTAGATTGAAGAAATTTAGCTTCACATTCATCGATTTAGCCCACGTGAACTCAGATTTGATGGTTAGATTGAAGAAATTTAGCTTCACATTCATCGATTTAGCCCACGTGAACTCAGATTTGATGGTTAGATTGAAGAAATTTAGCTTCACATTCATCGATTTAGCCCACGTGAACTCAGATTTGATGGTTAGATTGAAGAAATTTAGCTTCACATTCATCGATTTAGCCCACGTGAACTCAGATTTGATGGTTAGATTGAAGAAATTTAGCTTCACATTCATCGATTTAGCCCACGTGAACTCAGATTTGATGGTTAGATTGAAGAAATTTAGCTTCACATTCATCGATTTAGCCCACGTGAACTCAGATTTGATGGTTAGATTGAAGAAATTTAGCTTCACATTCATCGATTTAGCCCACGTGAACTCAGATTTGATGGTTAGATTGAAGAAATTTAGCTTCACATTCATCGATTTAGCCCACGTGAACTCAGATTTGATGGTTAGATTGAAGAAATTTAGCTTCACATTCATCGATTTAGCCCACGTGAACTCAGATTTGATGGTTAGATTGAAGAAATTTAGCTTCACATTCATCGATTTAGCCCACGTGAACTCAGATTTGATGGTTAGATTGAAGAAATTTAGCTTCACATTCATCGATTTAGCCCACGTGAACTCAGATTTGATGGTTAGATTGAAGAAATTTAGCTTCACATTCATCGATTTAGCCCACGTGAACTCAGATTTGATGGTTAGATTGAAGAAATTTAGCTTCACATTCATCGATTTAGCCCACGTGAACTCAGATTTGATGGTTAGATTGAAGAAATTTAGCTTCACATTCATCGATTTAGCCCACGTGAACTCAGATTTGATGGTTAGATTGAAGAAATTTAGCTTCACATTCATCGATTTAGCCCACGTGAACTCAGATTTGATGGTTAGATTGAAGAAATTTAGCTTCACATTCGTCGATTTAGCCCACGTGAACTCAGATTTGATGGTTAGATTGAAGAAATTTAGCTTCACATTCATCGATTTAGCCCACGTGAACTCAGATTTGATGGTTAGATTGAAGAAATTTAGCTTCACATTCATCGATTTAGCCCACGTGAACTCAGATTTGATGGTTAGATTGAAGAAATTTAGCTTCACATTCATCGATTTAGCCCACGTGAACTCAGATTTGATGGTTAGATTGAAGAAATTTAGCTTCACATTCATCGATTTAGCCCACGTGAACTCAGATTTGATGGTTAGATTGAAGAAATTTAGCTTCACATTCATCGATTTAGCCCACGTGAACTCAGATTTGATGGTTAGATTGAAGAAATTTAGCTTCACATTCATCGATTTAGCCCACGTGAACTCAGATTTGATGGTTAGATTGAAGAAATTTAGCTTCACATTCATCGATTTAGCCCACGTGAACTCAGATTTGATGGTTAGATTGAAGAAATTTAGCTTCACATTCATCGATTTAGCCCACGTGAACTCAGATTTGATGGTTAGATTGAAGAAATTTAGCTTCACATTCATCGATTTAGCCCACGTGAACTCAGATTTGATGGTTAGATTGAAGAAATTTAGCTTCACATTCATCGATTTAGCCCACGTGAACTCAGATTTGATGGTTAGATTGAA
Organism: Taenia multiceps; assembly: GCA_001923025.3. Lineage (NCBI taxonomy): Eukaryota > Metazoa > Platyhelminthes > Cestoda > Cyclophyllidea > Taeniidae > Taenia > Taenia multiceps. Next base: position 15,369 of record MRSW03000676.1, read on the forward strand.
GAAATTTAGCTTCACATTCATCGATTTAGCCCACGTGAACTCAGATTTGATGGTTAGATTGAAGAAATTTAGCTTCACATTCATCGATTTAGCCCACGTGAACTCAGATTTGATGGTTAGATTGAAGAAATTTAGCTTCACATTCATCGATTTAGCCCACGTGAACTCAGATTTGATGGTTAGATTGAAGAAATTTAGCTTCACATTCATCGATTTAGCCCACGTGAACTCAGATTTGATGGTTAGATTGAAGAAATTTAGCTTCACATTCATCGATTTAGCCCACGTGAACTCAGATTTGATGGTTAGATTGAAGAAATTTAGCTTCACATTCATCGATTTAGCCCACGTGAACTCAGATTTGATGGTTAGATTGAAGAAATTTAGCTTCACATTCATCGATTTAGCCCACGTGAACTCAGATTTGATGGTTAGATTGAAGAAATTTAGCTTCACATTCATCGATTTAGCCCACGTGAACTCAGATTTGATGGTTAGATTGAAGAAATTTAGCTTCACATTCATCGATTTAGCCCACGTGAACTCAGATTTGATGGTTAGATTGAAGAAATTTAGCTTCACATTCATCGATTTAGCCCACGTGAACTCAGATTTGATGGTTAGATTGAAGAAATTTAGCTTCACATTCATCGATTTAGCCCACGTGAACTCAGATTTGATGGTTAGATTGAAGAAATTTAGCTTCACATTCATCGATTTAGCCCACGTGAACTCAGATTTGATGGTTAGATTGAAGAAATTTAGCTTCACATTCATCGATTTAGCCCACGTGAACTCAGATTTGATGGTTAGATTGAAGAAATTTAGCTTCACATTCATCGATTTAGCCCACGTGAACTCAGATTTGATGGTTAGATTGAAGAAATTTAGCTTCACATTCATCGATTTAGCCCACGTGAACTCAGATTTGATGGTTAGATTGAAGAATTTAGCTTCACATTCATCGATTTAGCCCACGTGAACTCAGATTTGATGGTTAGATTGAAGAAATTTAGCTTCACATTCGTCGATTTAGCCCACGTGAACTCAGATTTGATGGTTAGATTGAAGAAATTTAGCTTCACATTCATCGATTTAGCCCACGTGAACTCAGATTTGATGGTTAGATTGAAGAAATTTAGCTTCACATTCATCGATTTAGCCCACGTGAACTCAGATTTGATGGTTAGATTGAAGAAATTTAGCTTCACATTCATCGATTTAGCCCACGTGAACTCAGATTTGATGGTTAGATTGAAGAAATTTAGCTTCACATTCATCGATTTAGCCCACGTGAACTCAGATTTGATGGTTAGATTGAAGAAATTTAGCTTCACATTCGTCGATTTAGCCCACGTGAACTCAGATTTGATGGTTAGATTGAAGAAATTTAGCTTCACATTCATCGATTTAGCCCACGTGAACTCAGATTTGATGGTTAGATTGAAGAAATTTAGCTTCACATTCATCGATTTAGCCCACGTGAACTCAGATTTGATGGTTAGATTGAAGAAATTTAGCTTCACATTCATCGATTTAGCCCACGTGAACTCAGATTTGATGGTTAGATTGAAGAAATTTAGCTTCACATTCATCGATTTAGCCCACGTGAACTCAGATTTGATGGTTAGATTGAAGAAATTTAGCTTCACATTCATCGATTTAGCCCACGTGAACTCAGATTTGATGGTTAGATTGAAGAAATTTAGCTTCACATTCATCGATTTAGCCCACGTGAACTCAGATTTGATGGTTAGATTGAAGAAATTTAGCTTCACATTCATCGATTTAGCCCACGTGAACTCAGATTTGATGGTTAGATTGAAGAAATTTAGCTTCACATTCATCGATTTAGCCCACGTGAACTCAGATTTGATGGTTAGATTGAAGAAATTTAGCTTCACATTCATCGATTTAGCCCACGTGAACTCAGATTTGATGGTTAGATTGAAGAAATTTAGCTTCACATTCATCGATTTAGCCCACGTGAACTCAGATTTGATGGTTAGATTGAAGAAATTTAGCTTCACATTCATCGATTTAGCCCACGTGAACTCAGATTTGATGGTTAGATTGAAGAAATTTAGCTTCACATTCATCGATTTAGCCCACGTGAACTCAGATTTGATGGTTAGATTGAAGAAATTTAGCTTCACATTCGTCGATTTAGCCCACGTGAACTCAGATTTGATGGTTAGATTGAAGAAATTTAGCTTCACATTCATCGATTTAGCCCACGTGAACTCAGATTTGATGGTTAGATTGAAGAAATTTAGCTTCACATTCATCGATTTAGCCCACGTGAACTCAGATTTGATGGTTAGATTGAAGAAATTTAGCTTCACATTCATCGATTTAGCCCACGTGAACTCAGATTTGATGGTTAGATTGAAGAAATTTAGCTTCACATTCATCGATTTAGCCCACGTGAACTCAGATTTGATGGTTAGATTGAAGAAATTTAGCTTCACATTCATCGATTTAGCCCACGTGAACTCAGATTTGATGGTTAGATTGAAGAAATTTAGCTTCACATTCATCGATTTAGCCCACGTGAACTCAGATTTGATGGTTAGATTGAAGAAATTTAGCTTCACATTCATCGATTTAGCCCACGTGAACTCAGATTTGATGGTTAGATTGAAGAAATTTAGCTTCACATTCATCGATTTAGCCCACGTGAACTCAGATTTGATGGTTAGATTGAAGAAATTTAGCTTCACATTCATCGATTTAGCCCACGTGAACTCAGATTTGATGGTTAGATTGAAGAAATTTAGCTTCACATTCATCGATTTAGCCCACGTGAACTCAGATTTGATGGTTAGATTGAAGAAATTTAGCTTCACATTCATCGATTTAGCCCACGTGAACTCAGATTTGATGGTTAGATTGAAGAGAAATTTAGCTTCACATTCATCGATTTAGCCCACGTGAACTCAGATTTGATGGTTAGATTGAAGAAATTTAGCTTCACATTCATCGATTTAGCCCACGTGAACTCAGATTTGATGGTTAGATTGAAGAAATTTAGCTTCACATTCATCGATTTAGCCCACGTGAACTCAGATTTGATGGTTAGATTGAAGAAATTTAGCTTCACATTCATCGATTTAGCCCACGTGAACTCAGATTTGATGGTTAGATTGAAGAAATTTAGCTTCACATTCATCGATTTAGCCCACGTGAACTCAGATTTGATGGTTAGATTGAAGAAATTTAGCTTCACATTCATCGATTTAGCCCACGTGAACTCAGATTTGATGGTTAGATTGAAGAAATTTAGCTTCACATTCATCGATTTAGCCCACGTGAACTCAGATTTGATGGTTAGATTGAAGAAATTTAGCTTCACATTCATCGATTTAGCCCACGTGAACTCAGATTTGATGGTTAGATTGAAGAAATTTAGCTTCATTCATCGATTTAGCCCACGTGAACTCAGATTTGATGGTTAGATTGAAGAAATTTAGCTTCACATTCATCGATTTAGCCCACGTGAACTCAGATTTGATGGTTAGATTGAAGAAATTTAGCTTCACATTCGTCGATTTAGCCCACGTGAACTCAGATTTGATGGTTAGATTGAAGAAATTTAGCTTCACATTCATCGATTTAGCCCACGTGAACTCAGATTTGATGGTTAGATTGAAGAAATTTAGCTTCACATTCATCGATTTAGCCCACGTGAACTCAGATTTGATGGTTAGATTGAAGAAATTTAGCTTCATTCATCGATTTAGCCCACGTGAACTCAGATTTGATGGTTAGATTGAAGAAATTTAGCTTCATTCATCGATTTAGCCCACGTGAACTCAGATTTGATGGTTAGATTGAAGAAATTTAGCTTCACATTCATCGATTTAGCCCACGTGAACTCAGATTTGATGGTTAGATTGAAGAAATTTAGCTTCACATTCATCGATTTAGCCCACGTGAACTCAGATTTGATGGTTAGATTGAAGAAATTTAGCTTCACATTCATCGATTTAGCCCACGTGAACTCAGATTTGATGGTTAGATTGAAGAAATTTAGCTTCATTCATCGATTTAGCCCACGTGAACTCAGATTTGATGGTTAGATTGAAGAAATTTAGCTTCACATTCATCGATTTAGCCCACGTGAACTCAGATTTGATGGTTAGATTGAAGAAATTTAGCTTCACATTCATCGATTTAGCCCACGTGAACTCAGATTTGATGGTTAGATTGAAGAAATTTAGCTTCACATTCATCGATTTAGCCCACGTGAACTCAGATTTGATGGTTAGATTGAAGAAATTTAGCTTCACATTCATCGATTTAGCCCACGTGAACTCAGATTTGATGGTTAGATTGAAGAAATTTAGCTTCACATTCATCGATTTAGCCCACGTGAACTCAGATTTGATGGTTAGATTGAAGAAATTTAGCTTCACATTCGTCGATTTAGCCCACGTGAACTCAGATTTGATGGTTAGATTGAAGAAATTTAGCTTCACATTCTCGATTTAGCCCACGTGAACTCAGATTTGATGGTTAGATTGAAGAAATTTAGCTTCACATTCATCGATTTAGCCCACGTGAACTCAGATTTGATGGTTAGATTGAAGAAATTTAGCTTCACATTCGATTTAGCCCACGTGAACTCAGATTTGATGGTTAGATTGAAGAAATTTAGCTTCACATTCATCGATTTAGCCCACGTGAACTCAGATTGATGGTTAGATTGAAGAAATTTAGCTTCACATTCATCGATTTAGCCCACGTGAACTCAGATTTGATGGTTAGATTGAAGAAATTTAGCTTCGCATTTATCGATTTAGCCCACGTGAACTCAGATTTGATGGTTAGATTGAAGAAATTTAGCTTCACATTCATCGATTTAGCCCACGTGAACTCAGATTTGATGGTTAGATTGAAGAAATTTAGCTTCACATTCATCGATTTAGCCCACGTGAACTCAGATTTGATGGTTAGATTGAAGAAATTTAGCTTCACATTCATCGATTTAGCCCACGTGAACTCAGATTTGATGGTTAGATTGAAGAAATTTAGCTTCACATTCATCGATTTAGCCCACGTGAACTCAGATTTGATGGTTAGATTGAAGAAATTTAGCTTCACATTCATCGATTTAGCCCACGTGAACTCAGATTTGATGGTTAGATTGAAGAAATTTAGCTTCACATTCATCGATTTAGCCCACGTGAACTCAGATTTGATGGTTAGATTGAAGAAATTTAGCTTCACATTCATCGATTTAGCCCACGTGAACTCAGATTTGATGGTTAGATTGAAGAAATTTAGCTTCACATTCATCGATTTAGCCCACGTGAACTCAGATTTGATGGTTAGATTGAAGAAATTTAGCTTCACATTCATCGATTTAGCCCACGTGAACTCAGATTTGATGGTTAGATTGAAGAAATTTAGCTTCACATTCATCGATTTAGCCCACGTGAACTCAGATTTGATGGTTAGATTGAAGAAATTTAGCTTCACATTCATCGATTTAGCCCACGTGAACTCAGATTTGATGGTTAGATTGAAGAAATTTAGCTTCACATTCATCGATTTAGCCCACGTGAACTCAGATTTGATGGTTAGATTGAAGAAATTTAGCTTCACATTCATCGATTTAGCCCACGTGAACTCAGATTTGATGGTTAGATTGAAGAAATTTAGCTTCACATTAATCGATTTAGCCCACGTGAACTCAGATTTGATGGTTAGATTGAAGAAATTTAGCTTCACATTCATCGATTTAGCCCACGTGAACTCAGATTTGATGGTTAGATTGAAGAAATTTAGCTTCACATTCGTCGATTTAGCCCACGTGAACTCAGATTTGATGGTTAGATTGAAGAAATTTAGCTTCACATTCCGTCGATTTAGCCCACGTGAACTCAGATTTGATGGTTAGATTGAAGAAATTTAGCTTCACATTCATCGATTTAGCCCACGTGAACTCAGATTTGATGGTTAGATTGAAGAAATTTAGCTTCACATTCATCGATTTAGCCCACGTGAACTCAGATTTGATGGTTAGATTGAAGAAATTTAGCTTCACATTCATCGATTTAGCCCACGTGAACTCAGATTTGATGGTTAGATTGAAGAAATTTAGCTTCACATTCATCGATTTAGCCCACGTGAACTCAGATTTGATGGTTAGATTGAAGAAATTTAGCTTCACATTCATCGATTTAGCCCACGTGAACTCAGATTTGATGGTTAGATTGAAGAAATTTAGCTTCACATTCATCGATTTAGCCCACGTGAACTCAGATTTGATGGTTAGATTGAAGAAATTTAGCTTCCCATTCGTCGATTTAGCCCACGTGAACTCAGATTTGATGGTTAGATTGAAGAATTTAGCTTCACATTCGTCGATTTAGCCCACGTGAACTCAGATTTGATGGTTAGATTGAAGAAATTTAGCTTCACATTCATCGATTTAGCCCACGTGAACTCAGATTTGATGGTTAGATTGAAGAAATTTAGCTTCGCATTCATCGATTTAGCCCACGTGAACTCAGATTTGATGGTTAGATTGAAGAAATTTAGCCCACGTGAACTCAGATTTGATGGTTAGATTGAAGAAATTTAGCTTCGCATTCATCGATTTAGCCCACGTGAACTCAGATTTGATGGTTAGATTGAAGAATTTAGCTTCACATTCATCGATTTAGCCCACGTGAACTCAGATTTGATGGTTAGATTGAAGAAATTTATTCACATTCATCGATTTAGCCCACGTGAACTCAGATTTGATGGTTAGATTGAAGAAATTTAGCTTCACATTCATCGATTTAGCCCACGTGAACTCAGATTTGATGGTTAGATTGAAGAAATTTAGCTTCACATTCATCGATTTAGCCCACGTGAACTCAGATTTGATGGTTAGATTGAAGAAATTAGCTTCACATTCATCGATTTAGCCCACGTGAACTCAGATTTGATGGTTAGATTGAAGAAATTTAGCTTCACATTCATCGATTTAGCCCACGTGAACTCAGATTTGATGGTAGATTGAAGAAATTTAGCTTCCATTCGATCGATTTAGCCCACGTGAACTCAGATTTGATGGTAGATTGAAGAAATTTAGCTTCACATTCATCGATTTAGCCCACGTGAACTCAGATTTGATGGTTAGATTGAAGAAATTTAGCTTCACATTCATCGATTTAGCCCACGTGAACTCAGATTTGATGGTTAGATTGAAGAAATTTAGCTTCACATTCATCGATTTAGCCCACGTGAACTCAGATTTGATGGTTAGATTGAAGAAATTTAGCTTCACATTCGTCGATTTAGCCCACGTGAACTCAGATTTGATGGTTAGATTGAAGAAATTTAGCTTCGCATTCATCGATTTAGCCCACGTGAACTCAGATTTGATGGTTAGATTGAAGAAATTTAGCTTCACATTCATCGATTTAGCCCACGTGAACTCAGATTTGATGGTTAGATTGAAGAAATTTAGCTTCGCATTCATCGATTTAGCCCACGTGAACTCAGATTTGATGGTTAGATTGAAGAAATTTAGCTTCACATTCGTCGATTTAGCCCACGTGAACTCAGATTTGATGGTTAGATTGAAGAATTTAGCTTCACATTCATCGATTTAGCCCACGTGAACTCAGATTTGATGGTTAGATTGAAGAAATTTAGCTTCATTCATCGATTTAGCCCACGTGAACTCAGATTTGATGGTTAGATTGAAGAAATTTAGCTTCATTCATCGATTTAGCCCACGTGAACTCAGATTTGATGGTTAGATTGAAGAAATTTAGCTTCATTCGTCGATTTAGCCCACGTGAACTCAGATTTGATGGTTAGATTGAAGAAGAAATTTAGTTCACATTCGTCGATTTAGCCCACGTGAACTCAGATTTGATGGTTAGATTGAAGAATTTAGTTCGCATTCGTCGATTTAGCCCACGTGAACTCAGATTGATGGTTAGATTGAAGAATTTAGCTTCGCATTCGTCGATTTAGCCCACGTGAACTCAGATTGATGGTTAGATGAAGAGATTTAGCTTCATTCGTCGATTTAGCCCACGTGAACTCAGATTTGATGGTTAGATTGAAGAAATTTATCGTCACTTCGCATCGATTAGTCCCACGTGAACTCAGATTTGATGGTTAGATTGAAGAGAATTTAGCTTCACATTCATCGATTTAGCCCACGTGAATCAGATTG
>MRSW03000677.1:0-23155 GCA_001923025.3 Taenia multiceps
ATTTGATTGGTTAGATTGAAGAAATTTAGCTTCACATTCATCGATTTAGCCCACGTGAACTCAGATTTGATGGTTAGATTGAAGAAATTTAGCTTCACATTCATCGATTTAGCCCACGTGAACTCAGATTTGATGGTTAGATTGAAGAAATTTAGCTTCACATTCATCGATTTAGCCCACGTGAACTCAGATTTGATGGTTAGATTGAAGAAATTTAGCTTCACATTCATCGATTTAGCCCACGTGAACTCAGATTTGATGGTTAGATTGAAGAAATTTAGCTTCACATTCATCGATTTAGCCCACGTGAACTCAGATTTGATGGTTAGATTGAAGAAATTTAGCTTCACATTCATCGATTTAGCCCACGTGAACTCAGATTTGATGGTTAGATTGAAGAAATTTAGCTTCACATTCATCGATTTAGCCCACGTGAACTCAGATTTGATGGTTAGATTGAAGAAATTTAGCTTCACATTCATCGATTTAGCCCACGTGAACTCAGATTTGATGGTTAGATTGAAGAAATTTAGCTTCACATTCATCGATTTAGCCCACGTGAACTCAGATTTGATGGTTAGATTGAAGAAATTTAGCTTCACATTCATCGATTTAGCCCACGTGAACTCAGATTTGATGGTTAGATTGAAGAAATTTAGCTTCACATTCATCGATTTAGCCCACGTGAACTCAGATTTGATGGTTAGATTGAAGAAATTTAGCTTCACATTCATCGATTTAGCCCACGTGAACTCAGATTTGATGGTTAGATTGAAGAAATTTAGCTTCACATTCATCGATTTAGCCCACGTGAACTCAGATTTGATGGTTAGATTGAAGAAATTTAGCTTCACATTCATCGATTTAGCCCACGTGAACTCAGATTTGATGGTTAGATTGAAGAAATTTAGCTTCACATTCATCGATTTAGCCCACGTGAACTCAGATTTGATGGTTAGATTGAAGAAATTTAGCTTCACATTCATCGATTTAGCCCACGTGAACTCAGATTTGATGGTTAGATTGAAGAAATTTAGCTTCACATTCATCGATTTAGCCCACGTGAACTCAGATTTGATGGTTAGATTGAAGAAATTTAGCTTCACATTCATCGATTTAGCCCACGTGAACTCAGATTTGATGGTTAGATTGAAGAAATTTAGCTTCACATTCATCGATTTAGCCCACGTGAACTCAGATTTGATGGTTAGATTGAAGAAATTTAGCTTCACATTCATCGATTTAGCCCACGTGAACTCAGATTTGATGGTTAGATTGAAGAAATTTAGCTTCACATTCATCGATTTAGCCCACGTGAACTCAGATTTGATGGTTAGATTGAAGAAATTTAGCTTCACATTCATCGATTTAGCCCACGTGAACTCAGATTTGATGGTTAGATTGAAGAAATTTAGCTTCACATTCATCGATTTAGCCCACGTGAACTCAGATTTGATGGTTAGATTGAAGAAATTTAGCTTCACATTCATCGATTTAGCCCACGTGAACTCAGATTTGATGGTTAGATTGAAGAAATTTAGCTTCACATTCATCGATTTAGCCCACGTGAACTCAGATTTGATGGTTAGATTGAAGAAATTTAGCTTCACATTCATCGATTTAGCCCACGTGAACTCAGATTTGATGGTTAGATTGAAGAAATTTAGCTTCACATTCATCGATTTAGCCCACGTGAACTCAGATTTGATGGTTAGATTGAAGAAATTTAGCTTCACATTCATCGATTTAGCCCACGTGAACTCAGATTTGATGGTTAGATTGAAGAAATTTAGCTTCACATTCATCGATTTAGCCCACGTGAACTCAGATTTGATGGTTAGATTGAAGAAATTTAGCTTCACATTCATCGATTTAGCCCACGTGAACTCAGATTTGATGGTTAGATTGAAGAAATTTAGCTTCACATTCATCGATTTAGCCCACGTGAACTCAGATTTGATGGTTAGATTGAAGAAATTTAGCTTCACATTCATCGATTTAGCCCACGTGAACTCAGATTTGATGGTTAGATTGAAGAAATTTAGCTTCACATTCATCGATTTAGCCCACGTGAACTCAGATTTGATGGTTAGATTGAAGAAATTTAGCTTCACATTCATCGATTTAGCCCACGTGAACTCAGATTTGATGGTTAGATTGAAGAAATTTAGCTTCACATTCATCGATTTAGCCCACGTGAACTCAGATTTGATGGTTAGATTGAAGAAATTTAGCTTCACATTCATCGATTTAGCTCACGTGAACTCAGATTTGATGGTTAGATTGAAGAAATTTAGCTTCACATTCATCGATTTAGCCCACGTGAACTCAGATTTGATGGTTAGATTGAAGAAATTTAGCTTCACATTCATCGATTTAGCCCACGTGAACTCAGATTTGATGGTTAGATTGAAGAAATTTAGCTTCACATTCATCGATTTAGCCCACGTGAACTCAGATTTGATGGTTAGATTGAAGAAATTTAGCTTCACATTCATCGATTTAGCCCACGTGAACTCAGATTTGATGGTTAGATTGAAGAAATTTAGCTTCACATTCATCGATTTAGCCCACGTGAACTCAGATTTGATGGTTAGATTGAAGAAATTTAGCTTCACATTCATCGATTTAGCCCACGTGAACTCAGATTTGATGGTTAGATTGAAGAAATTTAGCTTCACATTCATCGATTTAGCCCACGTGAACTCAGATTTGATGGTTAGATTGAAGAAATTTAGCTTCACATTCATCGATTTAGCCCACGTGAACTCAGATTTGATGGTTAGATTGAAGAAATTTAGCTTCACATTCATCGATTTAGCCCACGTGAACTCAGATTTGATGGTTAGATTGAAGAAATTTAGCTTCACATTCATCGATTTAGCCCACGTGAACTCAGATTTGATGGTTAGATTGAAGAAATTTAGCTTCACATTCATCGATTTAGCCCACGTGAACTCAGATTTGATGGTTAGATTGAAGAAATTTAGCTTCACATTCATCGATTTAGCCCACGTGAACTCAGATTTGATGGTTAGATTGAAGAAATTTAGCTTCACATTCATCGATTTAGCCCACGTGAACTCAGATTTGATGGTTAGATTGAAGAAATTTAGCTTCACATTCATCGATTTAGCCCACGTGAACTCAGATTTGATGGTTAGATTGAAGAAATTTAGCTTCACATTCATCGATTTAGCCCACGTGAACTCAGATTTGATGGTTAGATTGAAGAAATTTAGCTTCACATTCATCGATTTAGCCCACGTGAACTCAGATTTGATGGTTAGATTGAAGAAATTTAGCTTCACATTCATCGATTTAGCCCACGTGAACTCAGATTTGATGGTTAGATTGAAGAAATTTAGCTTCACATTCATCGATTTAGCCCACGTGAACTCAGATTTGATGGTTAGATTGAAGAAATTTAGCTTCACATTCATCGATTTAGCCCACGTGAACTCAGATTTGATGGTTAGATTGAAGAAATTTAGCTTCACATTCATCGATTTAGCCCACGTGAACTCAGATTTGATGGTTAGATTGAAGAAATTTAGCTTCACATTCATCGATTTAGCCCACGTGAACTCAGATTTGATGGTTAGATTGAAGAAATTTAGCTTCACATTCATCGATTTAGCCCACGTGAACTCAGATTTGATGGTTAGATTGAAGAAATTTAGCTTCACATTCATCGATTTAGCCCACGTGAACTCAGATTTGATGGTTAGATTGAAGAAATTTAGCTTCACATTCATCGATTTAGCCCACGTGAACTCAGATTTGATGGTTAGATTGAAGAAATTTAGCTTCACATTCATCGATTTAGCCCACGTGAACTCAGATTTGATGGTTAGATTGAAGAAATTTAGCTTCACATTCATCGATTTAGCCCACGTGAACTCAGATTTGATGGTTAGATTGAAGAAATTTAGCTTCACATTCATCGATTTAGCCCACGTGAACTCAGATTTGATGGTTAGATTGAAGAAATTTAGCTTCACATTCATCGATTTAGCCCACGTGAACTCAGATTTGATGGTTAGATTGAAGAAATTTAGCTTCACATTCATCGATTTAGCCCACGTGAACTCAGATTTGATGGTTAGATTGAAGAAATTTAGCTTCACATTCATCGATTTAGCCCACGTGAACTCAGATTTGATGGTTAGATTGAAGAAATTTAGCTTCACATTCATCGATTTAGCCCACGTGAACTCAGATTTGATGGTTAGATTGAAGAAATTTAGCTTCACATTCATCGATTTAGCCCACGTGAACTCAGATTTGATGGTTAGATTGAAGAAATTTAGCTTCACATTCATCGATTTAGCCCACGTGAACTCAGATTTGATGGTTAGATTGAAGAAATTTAGCTTCACATTCATCGATTTAGCCCACGTGAACTCAGATTTGATGGTTAGATTGAAGAAATTTAGCTTCACATTCATCGATTTAGCCCACGTGAACTCAGATTTGATGGTTAGATTGAAGAAATTTAGCTTCACATTCATCGATTTAGCCCACGTGAACTCAGATTTGATGGTTAGATTGAAGAAATTTAGCTTCACATTCATCGATTTAGCCCACGTGAACTCAGATTTGATGGTTAGATTGAAGAAATTTAGCTTCACATTCATCGATTTAGCCCACGTGAACTCAGATTTGATGGTTAGATTGAAGAAATTTAGCTTCACATTCATCGATTTAGCCCACGTGAACTCAGATTTGATGGTTAGATTGAAGAAATTTAGCTTCACATTCATCGATTTAGCCCACGTGAACTCAGATTTGATGGTTAGATTGAAGAAATTTAGCTTCACATTCATCGATTTAGCCCACGTGAACTCAGATTTGATGGTTAGATTGAAGAAATTTAGCTTCACATTCATCGATTTAGCCCACGTGAACTCAGATTTGATGGTTAGATTGAAGAAATTTAGCTTCACATTCATCGATTTAGCCCACGTGAACTCAGATTTGATGGTTAGATTGAAGAAATTTAGCTTCACATTCATCGATTTAGCCCACGTGAACTCAGATTTGATGGTTAGATTGAAGAAATTTAGCTTCACATTCATCGATTTAGCCCACGTGAACTCAGATTTGATGGTTAGATTGAAGAAATTTAGCTTCACATTCATCGATTTAGCCCACGTGAACTCAGATTTGATGGTTAGATTGAAGAAATTTAGCTTCACATTCATCGATTTAGCCCACGTGAACTCAGATTTGATGGTTAGATTGAAGAAATTTAGCTTCACATTCATCGATTTAGCCCACGTGAACTCAGATTTGATGGTTAGATTGAAGAAATTTAGCTTCACATTCATCGATTTAGCCCACGTGAACTCAGATTTGATGGTTAGATTGAAGAAATTTAGCTTCACATTCATCGATTTAGCCCACGTGAACTCAGATTTGATGGTTAGATTGAAGAAATTTAGCTTCACATTCATCGATTTAGCCCACGTGAACTCAGATTTGATGGTTAGATTGAAGAAATTTAGCTTCACATTCATCGATTTAGCCCACGTGAACTCAGATTTGATGGTTAGATTGAAGAAATTTAGCTTCACATTCATCGATTTAGCCCACGTGAACTCAGATTTGATGGTTAGATTGAAGAAATTTAGCTTCACATTCATCGATTTAGCCCACGTGAACTCAGATTTGATGGTTAGATTGAAGAAATTTAGCTTCACATTCATCGATTTAGCCCACGTGAACTCAGATTTGATGGTTAGATTGAAGAAATTTAGCTTCACATTCATCGATTTAGCCCACGTGAACTCAGATTTGATGGTTAGATTGAAGAAATTTAGCTTCACATTCATCGATTTAGCCCACGTGAACTCAGATTTGATGGTTAGATTGAAGAAATTTAGCTTCACATTCATCGATTTAGCCCACGTGAACTCAGATTTGATGGTTAGATTGAAGAAATTTAGCTTCACATTCATCGATTTAGCCCACGTGAACTCAGATTTGATGGTTAGATTGAAGAAATTTAGCTTCACATTCATCGATTTAGCCCACGTGAACTCAGATTTGATGGTTAGATTGAAGAAATTTAGCTTCACATTCATCGATTTAGCCCACGTGAACTCAGATTTGATGGTTAGATTGAAGAAATTTAGCTTCACATTCATCGATTTAGCCCACGTGAACTCAGATTTGATGGTTAGATTGAAGAAATTTAGCTTCACATTCATCGATTTAGCCCACGTGAACTCAGATTTGATGGTTAGATTGAAGAAATTTAGCTTCACATTCATCGATTTAGCCCACGTGAACTCAGATTTGATGGTTAGATTGAAGAAATTTAGCTTCACATTCATCGATTTAGCCCACGTGAACTCAGATTTGATGGTTAGATTGAAGAAATTTAGCTTCACATTCATCGATTTAGCCCACGTGAACTCAGATTTGATGGTTAGATTGAAGAAATTTAGCTTCACATTCATCGATTTAGCCCACGTGAACTCAGATTTGATGGTTAGATTGAAGAAATTTAGCTTCACATTCATCGATTTAGCCCACGTGAACTCAGATTTGATGGTTAGATTGAAGAAATTTAGCTTCACATTCATCGATTTAGCCCACGTGAACTCAGATTTGATGGTTAGATTGAAGAAATTTAGCTTCACATTCATCGATTTAGCCCACGTGAACTCAGATTTGATGGTTAGATTGAAGAAATTTAGCTTCACATTCATCGATTTAGCCCACGTGAACTCAGATTTGATGGTTAGATTGAAGAAATTTAGCTTCACATTCATCGATTTAGCCCACGTGAACTCAGATTTGATGGTTAGATTGAAGAAATTTAGCTTCACATTCATCGATTTAGCCCACGTGAACTCAGATTTGATGGTTAGATTGAAGAAATTTAGCTTCACATTCATCGATTTAGCCCACGTGAACTCAGATTTGATGGTTAGATTGAAGAAATTTAGCTTCACATTCATCGATTTAGCCCACGTGAACTCAGATTTGATGGTTAGATTGAAGAAATTTAGCTTCACATTCATCGATTTAGCCCACGTGAACTCAGATTTGATGGTTAGATTGAAGAAATTTAGCTTCACATTCATCGATTTAGCCCACGTGAACTCAGATTTGATGGTTAGATTGAAGAAATTTAGCTTCACATTCATCGATTTAGCCCACGTGAACTCAGATTTGATGGTTAGATTGAAGAAATTTAGCTTCACATTCATCGATTTAGCCCACGTGAACTCAGATTTGATGGTTAGATTGAAGAAATTTAGCTTCACATTCATCGATTTAGCCCACGTGAACTCAGATTTGATGGTTAGATTGAAGAAATTTAGCTTCACATTCATCGATTTAGCCCACGTGAACTCAGATTTGATGGTTAGATTGAAGAAATTTAGCTTCACATTCATCGATTTAGCCCACGTGAACTCAGATTTGATGGTTAGATTGAAGAAATTTAGCTTCACATTCATCGATTTAGCCCACGTGAACTCAGATTTGATGGTTAGATTGAAGAAATTTAGCTTCACATTCATCGATTTAGCCCACGTGAACTCAGATTTGATGGTTAGATTGAAGAAATTTAGCTTCACATTCATCGATTTAGCCCACGTGAACTCAGATTTGATGGTTAGATTGAAGAAATTTAGCTTCACATTCATCGATTTAGCCCACGTGAACTCAGATTTGATGGTTAGATTGAAGAAATTTAGCTTCACATTCATCGATTTAGCCCACGTGAACTCAGATTTGATGGTTAGATTGAAGAAATTTAGCTTCACATTCATCGATTTAGCCCACGTGAACTCAGATTTGATGGTTAGATTGAAGAAATTTAGCTTCACATTCATCGATTTAGCCCACGTGAACTCAGATTTGATGGTTAGATTGAAGAAATTTAGCTTCACATTCATCGATTTAGCCCACGTGAACTCAGATTTGATGGTTAGATTGAAGAAATTTAGCTTCACATTCATCGATTTAGCCCACGTGAACTCAGATTTGATGGTTAGATTGAAGAAATTTAGCTTCACATTCATCGATTTAGCCCACGTGAACTCAGATTTGATGGTTAGATTGAAGAAATTTAGCTTCACATTCATCGATTTAGCCCACGTGAACTCAGATTTGATGGTTAGATTGAAGAAATTTAGCTTCACATTCATCGATTTAGCCCACGTGAACTCAGATTTGATGGTTAGATTGAAGAAATTTAGCTTCACATTCATCGATTTAGCCCACGTGAACTCAGATTTGATGGTTAGATTGAAGAAATTTAGCTTCACATTCATCGATTTAGCCCACGTGAACTCAGATTTGATGGTTAGATTGAAGAAATTTAGCTTCACATTCATCGATTTAGCCCACGTGAACTCAGATTTGATGGTTAGATTGAAGAAATTTAGCTTCACATTCATCGATTTAGCCCACGTGAACTCAGATTTGATGGTTAGATTGAAGAAATTTAGCTTCACATTCATCGATTTAGCCCACGTGAACTCAGATTTGATGGTTAGATTGAAGAAATTTAGCTTCACATTCATCGATTTAGCCCACGTGAACTCAGATTTGATGGTTAGATTGAAGAAATTTAGCTTCACATTCATCGATTTAGCCCACGTGAACTCAGATTTGATGGTTAGATTGAAGAAATTTAGCTTCACATTCATCGATTTAGCCCACGTGAACTCAGATTTGATGGTTAGATTGAAGAAATTTAGCTTCACATTCATCGATTTAGCCCACGTGAACTCAGATTTGATGGTTAGATTGAAGAAATTTAGCTTCACATTCATCGATTTAGCCCACGTGAACTCAGATTTGATGGTTAGATTGAAGAAATTTAGCTTCACATTCATCGATTTAGCCCACGTGAACTCAGATTTGATGGTTAGATTGAAGAAATTTAGCTTCACATTCATCGATTTAGCCCACGTGAACTCAGATTTGATGGTTAGATTGAAGAAATTTAGCTTCACATTCATCGATTTAGCCCACGTGAACTCAGATTTGATGGTTAGATTGAAGAAATTTAGCTTCACATTCATCGATTTAGCCCACGTGAACTCAGATTTGATGGTTAGATTGAAGAAATTTAGCTTCACATTCATCGATTTAGCCCACGTGAACTCAGATTTGATGGTTAGATTGAAGAAATTTAGCTTCACATTCATCGATTTAGCCCACGTGAACTCAGATTTGATGGTTAGATTGAAGAAATTTAGCTTCACATTCATCGATTTAGCCCACGTGAACTCAGATTTGATGGTTAGATTGAAGAAATTTAGCTTCACATTCATCGATTTAGCCCACGTGAACTCAGATTTGATGGTTAGATTGAAGAAATTTAGCTTCACATTCATCGATTTAGCCCACGTGAACTCAGATTTGATGGTTAGATTGAAGAAATTTAGCTTCACATTCATCGATTTAGCCCACGTGAACTCAGATTTGATGGTTAGATTGAAGAAATTTAGCTTCACATTCATCGATTTAGCCCACGTGAACTCAGATTTGATGGTTAGATTGAAGAAATTTAGCTTCACATTCATCGATTTAGCCCACGTGAACTCAGATTTGATGGTTAGATTGAAGAAATTTAGCTTCACATTCATCGATTTAGCCCACGTGAACTCAGATTTGATGGTTAGATTGAAGAAATTTAGCTTCACATTCATCGATTTAGCCCACGTGAACTCAGATTTGATGGTTAGATTGAAGAAATTTAGCTTCACATTCATCGATTTAGCCCACGTGAACTCAGATTTGATGGTTAGATTGAAGAAATTTAGCTTCACATTCATCGATTTAGCCCACGTGAACTCAGATTTGATGGTTAGATTGAAGAAATTTAGCTTCACATTCATCGATTTAGCCCACGTGAACTCAGATTTGATGGTTAGATTGAAGAAATTTAGCTTCACATTCATCGATTTAGCCCACGTGAACTCAGATTTGATGGTTAGATTGAAGAAATTTAGCTTCACATTCATCGATTTAGCCCACGTGAACTCAGATTTGATGGTTAGATTGAAGAAATTTAGCTTCACATTCATCGATTTAGCCCACGTGAACTCAGATTTGATGGTTAGATTGAAGAAATTTAGCTTCACATTCATCGATTTAGCCCACGTGAACTCAGATTTGATGGTTAGATTGAAGAAATTTAGCTTCACATTCATCGATTTAGCCCACGTGAACTCAGATTTGATGGTTAGATTGAAGAAATTTAGCTTCACATTCATCGATTTAGCCCACGTGAACTCAGATTTGATGGTTAGATTGAAGAAATTTAGCTTCACATTCATCGATTTAGCCCACGTGAACTCAGATTTGATGGTTAGATTGAAGAAATTTAGCTTCACATTCATCGATTTAGCCCACGTGAACTCAGATTTGATGGTTAGATTGAAGAAATTTAGCTTCACATTCATCGATTTAGCCCACGTGAACTCAGATTTGATGGTTAGATTGAAGAAATTTAGCTTCACATTCATCGATTTAGCCCACGTGAACTCAGATTTGATGGTTAGATTGAAGAAATTTAGCTTCACATTCATCGATTTAGCCCACGTGAACTCAGATTTGATGGTTAGATTGAAGAAATTTAGCTTCACATTCATCGATTTAGCCCACGTGAACTCAGATTTGATGGTTAGATTGAAGAAATTTAGCTTCACATTCATCGATTTAGCCCACGTGAACTCAGATTTGATGGTTAGATTGAAGAAATTTAGCTTCACATTCATCGATTTAGCCCACGTGAACTCAGATTTGATGGTTAGATTGAAGAAATTTAGCTTCACATTCATCGATTTAGCCCACGTGAACTCAGATTTGATGGTTAGATTGAAGAAATTTAGCTTCACATTCATCGATTTAGCCCACGTGAACTCAGATTTGATGGTTAGATTGAAGAAATTTAGCTTCACATTCATCGATTTAGCCCACGTGAACTCAGATTTGATGGTTAGATTGAAGAAATTTAGCTTCACATTCATCGATTTAGCCCACGTGAACTCAGATTTGATGGTTAGATTGAAGAAATTTAGCTTCACATTCATCGATTTAGCCCACGTGAACTCAGATTTGATGGTTAGATTGAAGAAATTTAGCTTCACATTCATCGATTTAGCCCACGTGAACTCAGATTTGATGGTTAGATTGAAGAAATTTAGCTTCACATTCATCGATTTAGCCCACGTGAACTCAGATTTGATGGTTAGATTGAAGAAATTTAGCTTCACATTCATCGATTTAGCCCACGTGAACTCAGATTTGATGGTTAGATTGAAGAAATTTAGCTTCACATTCATCGATTTAGCCCACGTGAACTCAGATTTGATGGTTAGATTGAAGAAATTTAGCTTCACATTCATCGATTTAGCCCACGTGAACTCAGATTTGATGGTTAGATTGAAGAAATTTAGCTTCACATTCATCGATTTAGCCCACGTGAACTCAGATTTGATGGTTAGATTGAAGAAATTTAGCTTCACATTCATCGATTTAGCCCACGTGAACTCAGATTTGATGGTTAGATTGAAGAAATTTAGCTTCACATTCATCGATTTAGCCCACGTGAACTCAGATTTGATGGTTAGATTGAAGAAATTTAGCTTCACATTCATCGATTTAGCCCACGTGAACTCAGATTTGATGGTTAGATTGAAGAAATTTAGCTTCACATTCATCGATTTAGCCCACGTGAACTCAGATTTGATGGTTAGATTGAAGAAATTTAGCTTCACATTCATCGATTTAGCCCACGTGAACTCAGATTTGATGGTTAGATTGAAGAAATTTAGCTTCACATTCATCGATTTAGCCCACGTGAACTCAGATTTGATGGTTAGATTGAAGAAATTTAGCTTCACATTCATCGATTTAGCCCACGTGAACTCAGATTTGATGGTTAGATTGAAGAAATTTAGCTTCACATTCATCGATTTAGCCCACGTGAACTCAGATTTGATGGTTAGATTGAAGAAATTTAGCTTCACATTCATCGATTTAGCCCACGTGAACTCAGATTTGATGGTTAGATTGAAGAAATTTAGCTTCACATTCATCGATTTAGCCCACGTGAACTCAGATTTGATGGTTAGATTGAAGAAATTTAGCTTCACATTCATCGATTTAGCCCACGTGAACTCAGATTTGATGGTTAGATTGAAGAAATTTAGCTTCACATTCATCGATTTAGCCCACGTGAACTCAGATTTGATGGTTAGATTGAAGAAATTTAGCTTCACATTCATCGATTTAGCCCACGTGAACTCAGATTTGATGGTTAGATTGAAGAAATTTAGCTTCACATTCATCGATTTAGCCCACGTGAACTCAGATTTGATGGTTAGATTGAAGAAATTTAGCTTCACATTCATCGATTTAGCCCACGTGAACTCAGATTTGATGGTTAGATTGAAGAAATTTAGCTTCACATTCATCGATTTAGCCCACGTGAACTCAGATTTGATGGTTAGATTGAAGAAATTTAGCTTCACATTCATCGATTTAGCCCACGTGAACTCAGATTTGATGGTTAGATTGAAGAAATTTAGCTTCACATTCATCGATTTAGCCCACGTGAACTCAGATTTGATGGTTAGATTGAAGAAATTTAGCTTCACATTCATCGATTTAGCCCACGTGAACTCAGATTTGATGGTTAGATTGAAGAAATTTAGCTTCACATTCATCGATTTAGCCCACGTGAACTCAGATTTGATGGTTAGATTGAAGAAATTTAGCTTCACATTCATCGATTTAGCCCACGTGAACTCAGATTTGATGGTTAGATTGAAGAAATTTAGCTTCACATTCATCGATTTAGCCCACGTGAACTCAGATTTGATGGTTAGATTGAAGAAATTTAGCTTCACATTCATCGATTTAGCCCACGTGAACTCAGATTTGATGGTTAGATTGAAGAAATTTAGCTTCACATTCATCGATTTAGCCCACGTGAACTCAGATTTGATGGTTAGATTGAAGAAATTTAGCTTCACATTCATCGATTTAGCCCACGTGAACTCAGATTTGATGGTTAGATTGAAGAAATTTAGCTTCACATTCATCGATTTAGCCCACGTGAACTCAGATTTGATGGTTAGATTGAAGAAATTTAGCTTCACATTCATCGATTTAGCCCACGTGAACTCAGATTTGATGGTTAGATTGAAGAAATTTAGCTTCACATTCATCGATTTAGCCCACGTGAACTCAGATTTGATGGTTAGATTGAAGAAATTTAGCTTCACATTCATCGATTTAGCCCACGTGAACTCAGATTTGATGGTTAGATTGAAGAAATTTAGCTTCACATTCATCGATTTAGCCCACGTGAACTCAGATTTGATGGTTAGATTGAAGAAATTTAGCTTCACATTCATCGATTTAGCCCACGTGAACTCAGATTTGATGGTTAGATTGAAGAAATTTAGCTTCACATTCATCGATTTAGCCCACGTGAACTCAGATTTGATGGTTAGATTGAAGAAATTTAGCTTCACATTCATCGATTTAGCCCACGTGAACTCAGATTTGATGGTTAGATTGAAGAAATTTAGCTTCACATTCATCGATTTAGCCCACGTGAACTCAGATTTGATGGTTAGATTGAAGAAATTTAGCTTCACATTCATCGATTTAGCCCACGTGAACTCAGATTTGATGGTTAGATTGAAGAAATTTAGCTTCACATTCATCGATTTAGCCCACGTGAACTCAGATTTGATGGTTAGATTGAAGAAATTTAGCTTCACATTCATCGATTTAGCCCACGTGAACTCAGATTTGATGGTTAGATTGAAGAAATTTAGCTTCACATTCATCGATTTAGCCCACGTGAACTCAGATTTGATGGTTAGATTGAAGAAATTTAGCTTCACATTCATCGATTTAGCCCACGTGAACTCAGATTTGATGGTTAGATTGAAGAAATTTAGCTTCACATTCATCGATTTAGCCCACGTGAACTCAGATTTGATGGTTAGATTGAAGAAATTTAGCTTCACATTCATCGATTTAGCCCACGTGAACTCAGATTTGATGGTTAGATTGAAGAAATTTAGCTTCACATTCATCGATTTAGCCCACGTGAACTCAGATTTGATGGTTAGATTGAAGAAATTTAGCTTCACATTCATCGATTTAGCCCACGTGAACTCAGATTTGATGGTTAGATTGAAGAAATTTAGCTTCACATTCATCGATTTAGCCCACGTGAACTCAGATTTGATGGTTAGATTGAAGAAATTTAGCTTCACATTCATCGATTTAGCCCACGTGAACTCAGATTTGATGGTTAGATTGAAGAAATTTAGCTTCACATTCATCGATTTAGCCCACGTGAACTCAGATTTGATGGTTAGATTGAAGAAATTTAGCTTCACATTCATCGATTTAGCCCACGTGAACTCAGATTTGATGGTTAGATTGAAGAAATTTAGCTTCACATTCATCGATTTAGCCCACGTGAACTCAGATTTGATGGTTAGATTGAAGAAATTTAGCTTCACATTCATCGATTTAGCCCACGTGAACTCAGATTTGATGGTTAGATTGAAGAAATTTAGCTTCACATTCATCGATTTAGCCCACGTGAACTCAGATTTGATGGTTAGATTGAAGAAATTTAGCTTCACATTCATCGATTTAGCCCACGTGAACTCAGATTTGATGGTTAGATTGAAGAAATTTAGCTTCACATTCATCGATTTAGCCCACGTGAACTCAGATTTGATGGTTAGATTGAAGAAATTTAGCTTCACATTCATCGATTTAGCCCACGTGAACTCAGATTTGATGGTTAGATTGAAGAAATTTAGCTTCACATTCATCGATTTAGCCCACGTGAACTCAGATTTGATGGTTAGATTGAAGAAATTTAGCTTCACATTCATCGATTTAGCCCACGTGAACTCAGATTTGATGGTTAGATTGAAGAAATTTAGCTTCACATTCATCGATTTAGCCCACGTGAACTCAGATTTGATGGTTAGATTGAAGAAATTTAGCTTCACATTCATCGATTTAGCCCACGTGAACTCAGATTTGATGGTTAGATTGAAGAAATTTAGCTTCACATTCATCGATTTAGCCCACGTGAACTCAGATTTGATGGTTAGATTGAAGAAATTTAGCTTCACATTCATCGATTTAGCCCACGTGAACTCAGATTTGATGGTTAGATTGAAGAAATTTAGCTTCACATTCATCGATTTAGCCCACGTGAACTCAGATTTGATGGTTAGATTGAAGAAATTTAGCTTCACATTCATCGATTTAGCCCACGTGAACTCAGATTTGATGGTTAGATTGAAGAAATTTAGCTTCACATTCATCGATTTAGCCCACGTGAACTCAGATTTGATGGTTAGATTGAAGAAATTTAGCTTCACATTCATCGATTTAGCCCACGTGAACTCAGATTTGATGGTTAGATTGAAGAAATTTAGCTTCACATTCATCGATTTAGCCCACGTGAACTCAGATTTGATGGTTAGATTGAAGAAATTTAGCTTCACATTCATCGATTTAGCCCACGTGAACTCAGATTTGATGGTTAGATTGAAGAAATTTAGCTTCACATTCATCGATTTAGCCCACGTGAACTCAGATTTGATGGTTAGATTGAAGAAATTTAGCTTCACATTCATCGATTTAGCCCACGTGAACTCAGATTTGATGGTTAGATTGAAGAAATTTAGCTTCACATTCATCGATTTAGCCCACGTGAACTCAGATTTGATGGTTAGATTGAAGAAATTTAGCTTCACATTCATCGATTTAGCCCACGTGAACTCAGATTTGATGGTTAGATTGAAGAAATTTAGCTTCACATTCATCGATTTAGCCCACGTGAACTCAGATTTGATGGTTAGATTGAAGAAATTTAGCTTCACATTCATCGATTTAGCCCACGTGAACTCAGATTTGATGGTTAGATTGAAGAAATTTAGCTTCACATTCATCGATTTAGCCCACGTGAACTCAGATTTGATGGTTAGATTGAAGAAATTTAGCTTCACATTCATCGATTTAGCCCACGTGAACTCAGATTTGATGGTTAGATTGAAGAAATTTAGCTTCACATTCATCGATTTAGCCCACGTGAACTCAGATTTGATGGTTAGATTGAAGAAATTTAGCTTCACATTCATCGATTTAGCCCACGTGAACTCAGATTTGATGGTTAGATTGAAGAAATTTAGCTTCACATTCATCGATTTAGCCCACGTGAACTCAGATTTGATGGTTAGATTGAAGAAATTTAGCTTCACATTCATCGATTTAGCCCACGTGAACTCAGATTTGATGGTTAGATTGAAGAAATTTAGCTTCACATTCATCGATTTAGCCCACGTGAACTCAGATTTGATGGTTAGATTGAAGAAATTTAGCTTCACATTCATCGATTTAGCCCACGTGAACTCAGATTTGATGGTTAGATTGAAGAAATTTAGCTTCACATTCATCGATTTAGCCCACGTGAACTCAGATTTGATGGTTAGATTGAAGAAATTTAGCTTCACATTCATCGATTTAGCCCACGTGAACTCAGATTTGATGGTTAGATTGAAGAAATTTAGCTTCACATTCATCGATTTAGCCCACGTGAACTCAGATTTGATGGTTAGATTGAAGAAATTTAGCTTCACATTCATCGATTTAGCCCACGTGAACTCAGATTTGATGGTTAGATTGAAGAAATTTAGCTTCACATTCATCGATTTAGCCCACGTGAACTCAGATTTGATGGTTAGATTGAAGAAATTTAGCTTCACATTCATCGATTTAGCCCACGTGAACTCAGATTTGATGGTTAGATTGAAGAAATTTAGCTTCACATTCATCGATTTAGCCCACGTGAACTCAGATTTGATGGTTAGATTGAAGAAATTTAGCTTCACATTCATCGATTTAGCCCACGTGAACTCAGATTTGATGGTTAGATTGAAGAAATTTAGCTTCACATTCATCGATTTAGCCCACGTGAACTCAGATTTGATGGTTAGATTGAAGAAATTTAGCTTCACATTCATCGATTTAGCCCACGTGAACTCAGATTTGATGGTTAGATTGAAGAAATTTAGCTTCACATTCATCGATTTAGCCCACGTGAACTCAGATTTGATGGTTAGATTGAAGAAATTTAGCTTCACATTCATCGATTTAGCCCACGTGAACTCAGATTTGATGGTTAGATTGAAGAAATTTAGCTTCACATTCATCGATTTAGCCCACGTGAACTCAGATTTGATGGTTAGATTGAAGAAATTTAGCTTCACATTCATCGATTTAGCCCACGTGAACTCAGATTTGATGGTTAGATTGAAGAAATTTAGCTTCACATTCATCGATTTAGCCCACGTGAACTCAGATTTGATGGTTAGATTGAAGAAATTTAGCTTCACATTCATCGATTTAGCCCACGTGAACTCAGATTTGATGGTTAGATTGAAGAAATTTAGCTTCACATTCATCGATTTAGCCCACGTGAACTCAGATTTGATGGTTAGATTGAAGAAATTTAGCTTCACATTCATCGATTTAGCCCACGTGAACTCAGATTTGATGGTTAGATTGAAGAAATTTAGCTTCACATTCATCGATTTAGCCCACGTGAACTCAGATTTGATGGTTAGATTGAAGAAATTTAGCTTCACATTCATCGATTTAGCCCACGTGAACTCAGATTTGATGGTTAGATTGAAGAAATTTAGCTTCACATTCATCGATTTAGCCCACGTGAACTCAGATTTGATGGTTAGATTGAAGAAATTTAGCTTCACATTCATCGATTTAGCCCACGTGAACTCAGATTTGATGGTTAGATTGAAGAAATTTAGCTTCACATTCATCGATTTAGCCCACGTGAACTCAGATTTGATGGTTAGATTGAAGAAATTTAGCTTCACATTCATCGATTTAGCCCACGTGAACTCAGATTTGATGGTTAGATTGAAGAAATTTAGCTTCACATTCATCGATTTAGCCCACGTGAACTCAGATTTGATGGTTAGATTGAAGAAATTTAGCTTCACATTCATCGATTTAGCCCACGTGAACTCAGATTTGATGGTTAGATTGAAGAAATTTAGCTTCACATTCATCGATTTAGCCCACGTGAACTCAGATTTGATGGTTAGATTGAAGAAATTTAGCTTCACATTCATCGATTTAGCCCACGTGAACTCAGATTTGATGGTTAGATTGAAGAAATTTAGCTTCACATTCATCGATTTAGCCCACGTGAACTCAGATTTGATGGTTAGATTGAAGAAATTTAGCTTCACATTCATCGATTTAGCCCACGTGAACTCAGATTTGATGGTTAGATTGAAGAAATTTAGCTTCACATTCATCGATTTAGCCCACGTGAACTCAGATTTGATGGTTAGATTGAAGAAATTTAGCTTCACATTCATCGATTTAGCCCACGTGAACTCAGATTTGATGGTTAGATTGAAGAAATTTAGCTTCACATTCATCGATTTAGCCCACGTGAACTCAGATTTGATGGTTAGATTGAAGAAATTTAGCTTCACATTCATCGATTTAGCCCACGTGAACTCAGATTTGATGGTTAGATTGAAGAAATTTAGCTTCACATTCATCGATTTAGCCCACGTGAACTCAGATTTGATGGTTAGATTGAAGAAATTTAGCTTCACATTCATCGATTTAGCCCACGTGAACTCAGATTTGATGGTTAGATTGAAGAAATTTAGCTTCACATTCATCGATTTAGCCCACGTGAACTCAGATTTGATGGTTAGATTGAAGAAATTTAGCTTCACATTCATCGATTTAGCCCACGTGAACTCAGATTTGATGGTTAGATTGAAGAAATTTAGCTTCACATTCGTCGATTTAGCCCACGTGAACTCAGATTTGATGGTTAGATTGAAGAAATTTAGCTTCACATTCATCGATTTAGCCCACGTGAACTCAGATTTGATGGTTAGATTGAAGAAATTTAGCTTCACATTCATCGATTTAGCCCACGTGAACTCAGATTTGATGGTTAGATTGAAGAAATTTAGCTTCACATTCATCGATTTAGCCCACGTGAACTCAGATTTGATGGTTAGATTGAAGAAATTTAGCTTCACATTCATCGATTTAGCCCACGTGAACTCAGATTTGATGGTTAGATTGAAGAAATTTAGCTTCACATTCATCGATTTAGCCCACGTGAACTCAGATTTGATGGTTAGATTGAAGAAATTTAGCTTCACATTCATCGATTTAGCCCACGTGAACTCAGATTTGATGGTTAGATTGAAGAAATTTAGCTTCACATTCATCGATTTAGCCCACGTGAACTCAGATTTGATGGTTAGATTGAAGAAATTTAGCTTCACATTCATCGATTTAGCCCACGTGAACTCAGATTTGATGGTTAGATTGAAGAAATTTAGCTTCACATTCATCGATTTAGCCCACGTGAACTCAGATTTGATGGTTAGATTGAAGAAATTTAGCTTCACATTCATCGATTTAGCCCACGTGAACTCAGATTTGATGGTTAGATTGAAGAAATTTAGCTTCACATTCATCGATTTAGCCCACGTGAACTCAGATTTGATGGTTAGATTGAAGAAATTTAGCTTCACATTCATCGATTTAGCCCACGTGAACTCAGATTTGATGGTTAGATTGAAGAAATTAGCTTCACATTCATCGATTTAGCCCACGTGAACTCAGATTTGATGGTTAGATTGAAGAAATTTAGCTTCACATTCTCGATTTAGCCCACGTGAACTCAGATTTGATGGTTAGATTGAAGAAATTTAGCTTCACATTCATCGATTTAGCCCACGTGAACTCAGATTTGATGGTTAGATTGAAGAAATTTAGCTTCACATTCATCGATTTAGCCCACGTGAACTCAGATTTGATGGTTAGATTGAAGAAATTTAGCTTCACATTCATCGATTTAGCCCACGTGAACTCAGATTTGATGGTTAGATTGAAGAAATTTAGCTTCACATTCATCGATTTAGCCCACGTGAACTCAGATTTGATGGTTAGATTGAAGAAATTTAGCTTCACATTCATCGATTTAGCCCACGTGAACTCAGATTTGATGGTTAGATTGAAGAAATTTAGCTTCACATTCATCGATTTAGCCCACGTGAACTCAGATTTGATGGTTAGATTGAAGAAATTTAGCTTCACATTCATCGATTTAGCCCACGTGAACTCAGATTTGATGGTTAGATTGAAGAAATTTAGCTTCACATTCGTCGATTTAGCCACGTGAACTCAGATTTGATGGTTAGATTGAAGAAATTTAGCTTCACATTCATCGATTTAGCCACGTGAACTCAGATTTGATGGTTAGATTGAAGAAATTTAGCTTCACATTCATCGATTTAGCCCACGTGAACTCAGATTTGATGGTTAGATTGAAGAAATTTAGCTTCACATTCATCGATTTAGCCCACGTGAACTCAGATTTGATGGTTAGATTGAAGAAATTTAGCTTCACATTCATCGATTTAGCCCACGTGAACTCAGATTTGATGGTTAGATTGAAGAAATTTAGCTTCACATTCATCGATTTAGCCCACGTGAACTCAGATTGATGGTTAGATTGAAGAAATTTAGCTTCACATTCATCGATTTAGCCCACGTGAACTCAGATTTGATGGTTAGATTGAAGAAATTTAGCTTCACATTCATCGATTTAGCCCACGTGAACTCAGATTTGATGGTTAGATTGAAGAAATTTAGCTTCACATTCATCGATTTAGCCCACGTGAACTCAGATTTGATGGTTAGATTGAAGAAATTTAGCTTCACATTCATCGATTTAGCCCACGTGAACTCAGATTTGATGGTTAGATTGAAGAAATTTAGCTTCACATTCTCGATTTAGCCCACGTGAACTCAGATTTGATGGTTAGATTGAAGAAATTTAGCTTCACATTCATCGATTTAGCCCACGTGAACTCAGATTTGATGGTTAGATTGAAGAAATTTAGCTTCACATTCATCGATTTAGCCCACGTGAACTCAGATTTGATGGTTAGATTGAAGAAATTTAGCTTCACATTCATCGATTTAGCCCACGTGAACTCAGATTTGATGGTTAGATTGAAGAAATTTAGCTTCACATTCGTCGATTTAGCCCACGTGAACTCAGATTTGATGGTTAGATTGAAGAAATTTAGCTTCACATTCATCGATTTAGCCCACGTGAACTCAGATTTGATGGTTAGATTGAAGAAATTTAGCTTCACATTCATCGATTTAGCCCACGTGAACTCAGATTTGATGGTTAGATTGAAGAAATTTAGCTTCACATTCATCGATTTAGCCCACGTGAACTCAGATTTGATGGTAGATTGAAGAAATTTAGCTTCACATTCATCGATTTAGCCCACGTGAACTCAGATTTGATGGTTAGATTGAGAAATTTAGCTTCACATTCATCGATTTAGCCCACGTGAACTCAGATTTGATGGTTAGATTGAAGAAATTTAGCTTCACATTCATCGATTTAGCCCACGTGAACTCAGATTTGATGGTTAGATTGAAGAAATTTAGCTTCACATTCATCGATTTAGCCCACGTGAACTCAGATTTGATGGTTAGATTGAAGAAATTTAGCTTCACATTCATCGATTTAGCCCACGTGAACTCAGATTTGATGGTTAGATTGAAGAAATTTAGCTTCACATTCATCGATTTAGCCCACGTGAACTCAGATTTGATGGTAGATTGAAGAAATTTAGCTTCACATTCATCGATTTAGCCCACGTGAACTCAGATTTGATGGTTAGATTGAAGAAATTTAGCTTCACATTCATCGATTTAGCCCACGTGAACTCAGATTTGATGGTTAGATTGAAGAAATTTAGCTTCACATCATCGATTTAGCCCACGTGAACTCAGATTTGATGGTTAGATTGAAGAAATTTAGCTTCACATTCATCGATTAGCCCACGTGAACTCAGATTGATGGTTAGATTGAAGAAATTTAGCTTCACATTCATCGATTTAGCCCACGTGAACTCAGATTGATGGTTAGATTGAAGAAATTAGCTTCACATTCATCGATTAGCCCACGTGAACTCAGATTGATGGTTAGATTGAAGAAATTTAGCTTCACATTCATCGATTTAGCCCACGTGAACTCAGATTGATGGTTAGATTGAAGAAATTTAGCTTCACATTCATCGATTTAGCCCACGTGAACTCAGATTTGATGGTTAGATTGAAGAAATTTAGCTTCCATTCATCGATTTAGCCCACGTGAACTCAGATTGATGGTAGATTGAAGAAAGATTAGCTTCATCGATTTAGCCCACGTGAACTCAGATTTGATGGTTAGATTGAAGAAATTAGCTTCACATTCATCGATTAGCCCACGTGAACTCAGATTGATGGTTAGATTGAAGAAATTTAGCTTCACATTCCGATTTAGCCACGTGAACTCAGATTTGATGGTTAGATTGAAGAAATTAGCTTCACATTCATTATCCCACGTGAACTCAGATTTGATGGTTAGATTGAAGAAATTTAGCTTCACATCATCGATTTAGCCCACGTGAACTCAGATTTGATGGGTTAGATGAAGAAATTAGCTTCACATTCATCGATTTGCCCACGTGAACTCAGATTGATGGTTAGATTGAAGAAATTTAGCTTCACATTCATCGATTAGCCCACGTGAATCAGATTTGATGGTTAGATTGAAGAAATTTGCTTCACATTCATCGATTTAGCCCACGTGAACTCAGATTTGTGGTTAGATTGGAAGAAATTTAGCTTCACTTATCGATTTAGCCCACGTGAACTCAGATTTGATGGTTAGATTGAAGAAATTAGCTTCACATTCATCGATTTAGCCACACGTGAACTCAGATTTGATGGTTCAGATGAAGAAATTAGCTTCACATTCATCGATTTAGCCCACGTGAACTCAGATTTGATGGTTAGATTGAAGAAATTTAGCTTCACATTCGTCGATTTAGCCCACGTGAACTCAGATTTGATGGTTAGATTGAAGAATTTAGCTTCACATCATCGATTTAGCCCACGTGAAACTCAGATTGATGGTTAGATTGAAGAAATTAGCTTCACATTCATCGATTTAGCCCACGTGAACTCAGATTGATGGTAGATTGAAGAA
>MRSW03000678.1:0-20533 GCA_001923025.3 Taenia multiceps
TTAGATTGAAGAGAAATTTAGCTTCGCATTCGTCGATTTAGCCCACGTGAACACGATTTGATGGTTAGATTGAAGAAATTTAGCTTCACATTCTCGATTTAGCCACGTGAACTCAGATTTGATGGTTAGATTGAAGAAATTTAGCTTCACATTCGTCGATTTAGCCCACGTGAACTCAGATTTGATGGTTAGATTGAAGAAATTTAGCTTCACATTCATCGATTTAGCCCACGTGAACTCAGATTTGATGGTTAGATTGAAGAAATTTAGCTTCACATTCATCGATTTAGCCCACGTGAACTCAGATTTGATGGTTAGATTGAAGAAATTTAGCTTCACATTCATCGATTTAGCCCACGTGAACTCAGATTTGATGGTTAGATTGAAGAAATTTAGCTTCACATTCATCGATTTAGCCCACGTGAACTCAGATTTGATGGTTAGATTGAAGAAATTTAGCTTCACATTCGTCGATTTAGCCCACGTGAACTCAGATTTGATGGTTAGATTGAAGAAATTTAGCTTCACATTCATCGATTTAGCCCACGTGAACTCAGATTTGATGGTTAGATTGAAGAAATTTAGCTTCACATTCATCGATTTAGCCCACGTGAACTCAGATTTGATGGTTAGATTGAAGAAATTTAGCTTCACATTCATCGATTTAGCCCACGTGAACTCAGATTTGATGGTTAGATTGAAGAAATTTAGCTTCACATTCATCGATTTAGCCCACGTGAACTCAGATTTGATGGTTAGATTGAAGAAATTTAGCTTCACATTCATCGATTTAGCCCACGTGAACTCAGATTTGATGGTTAGATTGAAGAAATTTAGCTTCACATTCATCGATTTAGCCCACGTGAACTCAGATTTGATGGTTAGATTGAAGAAATTTAGCTTCACATTCATCGATTTAGCCCACGTGAACTCAGATTTGATGGTTAGATTGAAGAAATTTAGCTTCACATTCATCGATTTAGCCCACGTGAACTCAGATTTGATGGTTAGATTGAAGAAATTTAGCTTCACATTCATCGATTTAGCCCACGTGAACTCAGATTTGATGGTTAGATTGAAGAAATTTAGCTTCACATTCATCGATTTAGCCCACGTGAACTCAGATTTGATGGTTAGATTGAAGAAATTTAGCTTCACATTCATCGATTTAGCCCACGTGAACTCAGATTTGATGGTTAGATTGAAGAAATTTAGCTTCACATTCATCGATTTAGCCCACGTGAACTCAGATTTGATGGTTAGATTGAAGAAATTTAGCTTCACATTCATCGATTTAGCCCACGTGAACTCAGATTTGATGGTTAGATTGAAGAAATTTAGCTTCACATTCATCGATTTAGCCCACGTGAACTCAGATTTGATGGTTAGATTGAAGAAATTTAGCTTCACATTCATCGATTTAGCCCACGTGAACTCAGATTTGATGGTTAGATTGAAGAAATTTAGCTTCACATTCATCGATTTAGCCCACGTGAACTCAGATTTGATGGTTAGATTGAAGAAATTTAGCTTCACATTCATCGATTTAGCCCACGTGAACTCAGATTTGATGGTTAGATTGAAGAAATTTAGCTTCACATTCATCGATTTAGCCCACGTGAACTCAGATTTGATGGTTAGATTGAAGAAATTTAGCTTCACATTCATCGATTTAGCCCACGTGAACTCAGATTTGATGGTTAGATTGAAGAAATTTAGCTTCACATTCATCGATTTAGCCCACGTGAACTCAGATTTGATGGTTAGATTGAAGAAATTTAGCTTCACATTCATCGATTTAGCCCACGTGAACTCAGATTTGATGGTTAGATTGAAGAAATTTAGCTTCACATTCATCGATTTAGCCCACGTGAACTCAGATTTGATGGTTAGATTGAAGAAATTTAGCTTCACATTCATCGATTTAGCCCACGTGAACTCAGATTTGATGGTTAGATTGAAGAAATTTAGCTTCACATTCATCGATTTAGCCCACGTGAACTCAGATTTGATGGTTAGATTGAAGAAATTTAGCTTCACATTCATCGATTTAGCCCACGTGAACTCAGATTTGATGGTTAGATTGAAGAAATTTAGCTTCACATTCATCGATTTAGCCCACGTGAACTCAGATTTGATGGTTAGATTGAAGAAATTTAGCTTCACATTCATCGATTTAGCCCACGTGAACTCAGATTTGATGGTTAGATTGAAGAAATTTAGCTTCACATTCATCGATTTAGCCCACGTGAACTCAGATTTGATGGTTAGATTGAAGAAATTTAGCTTCACATTCATCGATTTAGCCCACGTGAACTCAGATTTGATGGTTAGATTGAAGAAATTTAGCTTCACATTCATCGATTTAGCCCACGTGAACTCAGATTTGATGGTTAGATTGAAGAAATTTAGCTTCACATTCATCGATTTAGCCCACGTGAACTCAGATTTGATGGTTAGATTGAAGAAATTTAGCTTCACATTCATCGATTTAGCCCACGTGAACTCAGATTTGATGGTTAGATTGAAGAAATTTAGCTTCACATTCATCGATTTAGCCCACGTGAACTCAGATTTGATGGTTAGATTGAAGAAATTTAGCTTCACATTCATCGATTTAGCCCACGTGAACTCAGATTTGATGGTTAGATTGAAGAAATTTAGCTTCACATTCATCGATTTAGCCCACGTGAACTCAGATTTGATGGTTAGATTGAAGAAATTTAGCTTCACATTCATCGATTTAGCCCACGTGAACTCAGATTTGATGGTTAGATTGAAGAAATTTAGCTTCACATTCATCGATTTAGCCCACGTGAACTCAGATTTGATGGTTAGATTGAAGAAATTTAGCTTCACATTCATCGATTTAGCCCACGTGAACTCAGATTTGATGGTTAGATTGAAGAAATTTAGCTTCACATTCATCGATTTAGCCCACGTGAACTCAGATTTGATGGTTAGATTGAAGAAATTTAGCTTCACATTCATCGATTTAGCCCACGTGAACTCAGATTTGATGGTTAGATTGAAGAAATTTAGCTTCACATTCATCGATTTAGCCCACGTGAACTCAGATTTGATGGTTAGATTGAAGAAATTTAGCTTCACATTCATCGATTTAGCCCACGTGAACTCAGATTTGATGGTTAGATTGAAGAAATTTAGCTTCACATTCATCGATTTAGCCCACGTGAACTCAGATTTGATGGTTAGATTGAAGAAATTTAGCTTCACATTCATCGATTTAGCCCACGTGAACTCAGATTTGATGGTTAGATTGAAGAAATTTAGCTTCACATTCATCGATTTAGCCCACGTGAACTCAGATTTGATGGTTAGATTGAAGAAATTTAGCTTCACATTCATCGATTTAGCCCACGTGAACTCAGATTTGATGGTTAGATTGAAGAAATTTAGCTTCACATTCATCGATTTAGCCCACGTGAACTCAGATTTGATGGTTAGATTGAAGAAATTTAGCTTCACATTCATCGATTTAGCCCACGTGAACTCAGATTTGATGGTTAGATTGAAGAAATTTAGCTTCACATTCATCGATTTAGCCCACGTGAACTCAGATTTGATGGTTAGATTGAAGAAATTTAGCTTCACATTCATCGATTTAGCCCACGTGAACTCAGATTTGATGGTTAGATTGAAGAAATTTAGCTTCACATTCATCGATTTAGCCCACGTGAACTCAGATTTGATGGTTAGATTGAAGAAATTTAGCTTCACATTCATCGATTTAGCCCACGTGAACTCAGATTTGATGGTTAGATTGAAGAAATTTAGCTTCACATTCATCGATTTAGCCCACGTGAACTCAGATTTGATGGTTAGATTGAAGAAATTTAGCTTCACATTCATCGATTTAGCCCACGTGAACTCAGATTTGATGGTTAGATTGAAGAAATTTAGCTTCACATTCATCGATTTAGCCCACGTGAACTCAGATTTGATGGTTAGATTGAAGAAATTTAGCTTCACATTCATCGATTTAGCCCACGTGAACTCAGATTTGATGGTTAGATTGAAGAAATTTAGCTTCACATTCATCGATTTAGCCCACGTGAACTCAGATTTGATGGTTAGATTGAAGAAATTTAGCTTCACATTCATCGATTTAGCCCACGTGAACTCAGATTTGATGGTTAGATTGAAGAAATTTAGCTTCACATTCATCGATTTAGCCCACGTGAACTCAGATTTGATGGTTAGATTGAAGAAATTTAGCTTCACATTCATCGATTTAGCCCACGTGAACTCAGATTTGATGGTTAGATTGAAGAAATTTAGCTTCACATTCATCGATTTAGCCCACGTGAACTCAGATTTGATGGTTAGATTGAAGAAATTTAGCTTCACATTCATCGATTTAGCCCACGTGAACTCAGATTTGATGGTTAGATTGAAGAAATTTAGCTTCACATTCATCGATTTAGCCCACGTGAACTCAGATTTGATGGTTAGATTGAAGAAATTTAGCTTCACATTCATCGATTTAGCCCACGTGAACTCAGATTTGATGGTTAGATTGAAGAAATTTAGCTTCACATTCATCGATTTAGCCCACGTGAACTCAGATTTGATGGTTAGATTGAAGAAATTTAGCTTCACATTCATCGATTTAGCCCACGTGAACTCAGATTTGATGGTTAGATTGAAGAAATTTAGCTTCACATTCATCGATTTAGCCCACGTGAACTCAGATTTGATGGTTAGATTGAAGAAATTTAGCTTCACATTCATCGATTTAGCCCACGTGAACTCAGATTTGATGGTTAGATTGAAGAAATTTAGCTTCACATTCATCGATTTAGCCCACGTGAACTCAGATTTGATGGTTAGATTGAAGAAATTTAGCTTCACATTCATCGATTTAGCCCACGTGAACTCAGATTTGATGGTTAGATTGAAGAAATTTAGCTTCACATTCATCGATTTAGCCCACGTGAACTCAGATTTGATGGTTAGATTGAAGAAATTTAGCTTCACATTCATCGATTTAGCCCACGTGAACTCAGATTTGATGGTTAGATTGAAGAAATTTAGCTTCACATTCATCGATTTAGCCCACGTGAACTCAGATTTGATGGTTAGATTGAAGAAATTTAGCTTCACATTCATCGATTTAGCCCACGTGAACTCAGATTTGATGGTTAGATTGAAGAAATTTAGCTTCACATTCATCGATTTAGCCCACGTGAACTCAGATTTGATGGTTAGATTGAAGAAATTTAGCTTCACATTCATCGATTTAGCCCACGTGAACTCAGATTTGATGGTTAGATTGAAGAAATTTAGCTTCACATTCATCGATTTAGCCCACGTGAACTCAGATTTGATGGTTAGATTGAAGAAATTTAGCTTCACATTCATCGATTTAGCCCACGTGAACTCAGATTTGATGGTTAGATTGAAGAAATTTAGCTTCACATTCATCGATTTAGCCCACGTGAACTCAGATTTGATGGTTAGATTGAAGAAATTTAGCTTCACATTCATCGATTTAGCCCACGTGAACTCAGATTTGATGGTTAGATTGAAGAAATTTAGCTTCACATTCATCGATTTAGCCCACGTGAACTCAGATTTGATGGTTAGATTGAAGAAATTTAGCTTCACATTCATCGATTTAGCCCACGTGAACTCAGATTTGATGGTTAGATTGAAGAAATTTAGCTTCACATTCATCGATTTAGCCCACGTGAACTCAGATTTGATGGTTAGATTGAAGAAATTTAGCTTCACATTCATCGATTTAGCCCACGTGAACTCAGATTTGATGGTTAGATTGAAGAAATTTAGCTTCACATTCATCGATTTAGCCCACGTGAACTCAGATTTGATGGTTAGATTGAAGAAATTTAGCTTCACATTCATCGATTTAGCCCACGTGAACTCAGATTTGATGGTTAGATTGAAGAAATTTAGCTTCACATTCATCGATTTAGCCCACGTGAACTCAGATTTGATGGTTAGATTGAAGAAATTTAGCTTCACATTCATCGATTTAGCCCACGTGAACTCAGATTTGATGGTTAGATTGAAGAAATTTAGCTTCACATTCATCGATTTAGCCCACGTGAACTCAGATTTGATGGTTAGATTGAAGAAATTTAGCTTCACATTCATCGATTTAGCCCACGTGAACTCAGATTTGATGGTTAGATTGAAGAAATTTAGCTTCACATTCATCGATTTAGCCCACGTGAACTCAGATTTGATGGTTAGATTGAAGAAATTTAGCTTCACATTCATCGATTTAGCCCACGTGAACTCAGATTTGATGGTTAGATTGAAGAAATTTAGCTTCACATTCATCGATTTAGCCCACGTGAACTCAGATTTGATGGTTAGATTGAAGAAATTTAGCTTCACATTCATCGATTTAGCCCACGTGAACTCAGATTTGATGGTTAGATTGAAGAAATTTAGCTTCACATTCATCGATTTAGCCCACGTGAACTCAGATTTGATGGTTAGATTGAAGAAATTTAGCTTCACATTCATCGATTTAGCCCACGTGAACTCAGATTTGATGGTTAGATTGAAGAAATTTAGCTTCACATTCATCGATTTAGCCCACGTGAACTCAGATTTGATGGTTAGATTGAAGAAATTTAGCTTCACATTCATCGATTTAGCCCACGTGAACTCAGATTTGATGGTTAGATTGAAGAAATTTAGCTTCACATTCATCGATTTAGCCCACGTGAACTCAGATTTGATGGTTAGATTGAAGAAATTTAGCTTCACATTCATCGATTTAGCCCACGTGAACTCAGATTTGATGGTTAGATTGAAGAAATTTAGCTTCACATTCATCGATTTAGCCCACGTGAACTCAGATTTGATGGTTAGATTGAAGAAATTTAGCTTCACATTCATCGATTTAGCCCACGTGAACTCAGATTTGATGGTTAGATTGAAGAAATTTAGCTTCACATTCATCGATTTAGCCCACGTGAACTCAGATTTGATGGTTAGATTGAAGAAATTTAGCTTCACATTCATCGATTTAGCCCACGTGAACTCAGATTTGATGGTTAGATTGAAGAAATTTAGCTTCACATTCATCGATTTAGCCCACGTGAACTCAGATTTGATGGTTAGATTGAAGAAATTTAGCTTCACATTCATCGATTTAGCCCACGTGAACTCAGATTTGATGGTTAGATTGAAGAAATTTAGCTTCACATTCATCGATTTAGCCCACGTGAACTCAGATTTGATGGTTAGATTGAAGAAATTTAGCTTCACATTCATCGATTTAGCCCACGTGAACTCAGATTTGATGGTTAGATTGAAGAAATTTAGCTTCACATTCATCGATTTAGCCCACGTGAACTCAGATTTGATGGTTAGATTGAAGAAATTTAGCTTCACATTCATCGATTTAGCCCACGTGAACTCAGATTTGATGGTTAGATTGAAGAAATTTAGCTTCACATTCATCGATTTAGCCCACGTGAACTCAGATTTGATGGTTAGATTGAAGAAATTTAGCTTCACATTCATCGATTTAGCCCACGTGAACTCAGATTTGATGGTTAGATTGAAGAAATTTAGCTTCACATTCATCGATTTAGCCCACGTGAACTCAGATTTGATGGTTAGATTGAAGAAATTTAGCTTCACATTCATCGATTTAGCCCACGTGAACTCAGATTTGATGGTTAGATTGAAGAAATTTAGCTTCACATTCATCGATTTAGCCCACGTGAACTCAGATTTGATGGTTAGATTGAAGAAATTTAGCTTCACATTCATCGATTTAGCCCACGTGAACTCAGATTTGATGGTTAGATTGAAGAAATTTAGCTTCACATTCATCGATTTAGCCCACGTGAACTCAGATTTGATGGTTAGATTGAAGAAATTTAGCTTCACATTCATCGATTTAGCCCACGTGAACTCAGATTTGATGGTTAGATTGAAGAAATTTAGCTTCACATTCATCGATTTAGCCCACGTGAACTCAGATTTGATGGTTAGATTGAAGAAATTTAGCTTCACATTCATCGATTTAGCCCACGTGAACTCAGATTTGATGGTTAGATTGAAGAAATTTAGCTTCACATTCATCGATTTAGCCCACGTGAACTCAGATTTGATGGTTAGATTGAAGAAATTTAGCTTCACATTCATCGATTTAGCCCACGTGAACTCAGATTTGATGGTTAGATTGAAGAAATTTAGCTTCACATTCATCGATTTAGCCCACGTGAACTCAGATTTGATGGTTAGATTGAAGAAATTTAGCTTCACATTCATCGATTTAGCCCACGTGAACTCAGATTTGATGGTTAGATTGAAGAAATTTAGCTTCACATTCGTCGATTTAGCCCACGTGAACTCAGATTTGATGGTTAGATTGAAGAAATTTAGCTTCACATTCATCGATTTAGCCCACGTGAACTCAGATTTGATGGTTAGATTGAAGAAATTTAGCTTCACATTCATCGATTTAGCCCACGTGAACTCAGATTTGATGGTTAGATTGAAGAAATTTAGCTTCACATTCATCGATTTAGCCCACGTGAACTCAGATTTGATGGTTAGATTGAAGAAATTTAGCTTCACATTCATCGATTTAGCCCACGTGAACTCAGATTTGATGGTTAGATTGAAGAAATTTAGCTTCACATTCATCGATTTAGCCCACGTGAACTCAGATTTGATGGTTAGATTGAAGAAATTTAGCTTCACATTCATCGATTTAGCCCACGTGAACTCAGATTTGATGGTTAGATTGAAGAAATTTAGCTTCACATTCATCGATTTAGCCCACGTGAACTCAGATTTGATGGTTAGATTGAAGAAATTTAGCTTCACATTCATCGATTTAGCCCACGTGAACTCAGATTTGATGGTTAGATTGAAGAAATTTAGCTTCACATTCATCGATTTAGCCCACGTGAACTCAGATTTGATGGTTAGATTGAAGAAATTTAGCTTCACATTCATCGATTTAGCCCACGTGAACTCAGATTTGATGGTTAGATTGAAGAAATTTAGCTTCACATTCATCGATTTAGCCCACGTGAACTCAGATTTGATGGTTAGATTGAAGAAATTTAGCTTCACATTCATCGATTTAGCCCACGTGAACTCAGATTTGATGGTTAGATTGAAGAAATTTAGCTTCACATTCATCGATTTAGCCCACGTGAACTCAGATTTGATGGTTAGATTGAAGAAATTTAGCTTCACATTCATCGATTTAGCCCACGTGAACTCAGATTTGATGGTTAGATTGAAGAAATTTAGCTTCACATTCATCGATTTAGCCCACGTGAACTCAGATTTGATGGTTAGATTGAAGAAATTTAGCTTCACATTCATCGATTTAGCCCACGTGAACTCAGATTTGATGGTTAGATTGAAGAAATTTAGCTTCACATTCATCGATTTAGCCCACGTGAACTCAGATTTGATGGTTAGATTGAAGAAATT
The DNA here is from genome assembly GCA_001923025.3 of Taenia multiceps. Taxonomy (NCBI): domain Eukaryota; kingdom Metazoa; phylum Platyhelminthes; class Cestoda; order Cyclophyllidea; family Taeniidae; genus Taenia; species Taenia multiceps. The sequence continues at coordinate 9,466 of MRSW03000678.1, forward strand.
TAGCTTCACATTCATCGATTTAGCCCACGTGAACTCAGATTTGATGGTTAGATTGAAGAAATTTAGCTTCACATTCATCGATTTAGCCCACGTGAACTCAGATTTGATGGTTAGATTGAAGAAATTTAGCTTCACATTCATCGATTTAGCCCACGTGAACTCAGATTTGATGGTTAGATTGAAGAAATTTAGCTTCACATTCATCGATTTAGCCCACGTGAACTCAGATTTGATGGTTAGATTGAAGAAATTTAGCTTCACATTCATCGATTTAGCCCACGTGAACTCAGATTTGATGGTTAGATTGAAGAAATTTAGCTTCACATTCATCGATTTAGCCCACGTGAACTCAGATTTGATGGTTAGATTGAAGAAATTTAGCTTCACATTCATCGATTTAGCCCACGTGAACTCAGATTTGATGGTTAGATTGAAGAAATTTAGCTTCACATTCATCGATTTAGCCCACGTGAACTCAGATTTGATGGTTAGATTGAAGAAATTTAGCTTCACATTCATCGATTTAGCCCACGTGAACTCAGATTTGATGGTTAGATTGAAGAAATTTAGCTTCACATTCATCGATTTAGCCCACGTGAACTCAGATTTGATGGTTAGATTGAAGAAATTTAGCTTCACATTCATCGATTTAGCCCACGTGAACTCAGATTTGATGGTTAGATTGAAGAAATTTAGCTTCACATTCATCGATTTAGCCCACGTGAACTCAGATTTGATGGTTAGATTGAAGAAATTTAGCTTCACATTCATCGATTTAGCCCACGTGAACTCAGATTTGATGGTTAGATTGAAGAAATTTAGCTTCACATTCATCGATTTAGCCCACGTGAACTCAGATTTGATGGTTAGATTGAAGAAATTTAGCTTCACATTCATCGATTTAGCCCACGTGAACTCAGATTTGATGGTTAGATTGAAGAAATTTAGCTTCACATTCATCGATTTAGCCCACGTGAACTCAGATTTGATGGTTAGATTGAAGAAATTTAGCTTCACATTCATCGATTTAGCCCACGTGAACTCAGATTTGATGGTTAGATTGAAGAAATTTAGCTTCACATTCATCGATTTAGCCCACGTGAACTCAGATTTGATGGTTAGATTGAAGAAATTTAGCTTCACATTCATCGATTTAGCCCACGTGAACTCAGATTTGATGGTTAGATTGAAGAAATTTAGCTTCACATTCATCGATTTAGCCCACGTGAACTCAGATTTGATGGTTAGATTGAAGAAATTTAGCTTCACATTCATCGATTTAGCCCACGTGAACTCAGATTTGATGGTTAGATTGAAGAAATTTAGCTTCACATTCATCGATTTAGCCCACGTGAACTCAGATTTGATGGTTAGATTGAAGAAATTTAGCTTCACATTCATCGATTTAGCCCACGTGAACTCAGATTTGATGGTTAGATTGAAGAAATTTAGCTTCACATTCATCGATTTAGCCCACGTGAACTCAGATTTGATGGTTAGATTGAAGAAATTTAGCTTCACATTCATCGATTTAGCCCACGTGAACTCAGATTTGATGGTTAGATTGAAGAAATTTAGCTTCACATTCATCGATTTAGCCCACGTGAACTCAGATTTGATGGTTAGATTGAAGAAATTTAGCTTCACATTCATCGATTTAGCCCACGTGAACTCAGATTTGATGGTTAGATTGAAGAAATTTAGCTTCACATTCATCGATTTAGCCCACGTGAACTCAGATTTGATGGTTAGATTGAAGAAATTTAGCTTCACATTCATCGATTTAGCCCACGTGAACTCAGATTTGATGGTTAGATTGAAGAAATTTAGCTTCACATTCATCGATTTAGCCCACGTGAACTCAGATTTGATGGTTAGATTGAAGAAATTTAGCTTCACATTCATCGATTTAGCCCACGTGAACTCAGATTTGATGGTTAGATTGAAGAAATTTAGCTTCACATTCATCGATTTAGCCCACGTGAACTCAGATTTGATGGTTAGATTGAAGAAATTTAGCTTCACATTCATCGATTTAGCCCACGTGAACTCAGATTTGATGGTTAGATTGAAGAAATTTAGCTTCACATTCATCGATTTAGCCCACGTGAACTCAGATTTGATGGTTAGATTGAAGAAATTTAGCTTCACATTCATCGATTTAGCCCACGTGAACTCAGATTTGATGGTTAGATTGAAGAAATTTAGCTTCACATTCATCGATTTAGCCCACGTGAACTCAGATTTGATGGTTAGATTGAAGAAATTTAGCTTCACATTCATCGATTTAGCCCACGTGAACTCAGATTTGATGGTTAGATTGAAGAAATTTAGCTTCACATTCATCGATTTAGCCCACGTGAACTCAGATTTGATGGTTAGATTGAAGAAATTTAGCTTCACATTCATCGATTTAGCCCACGTGAACTCAGATTTGATGGTTAGATTGAAGAAATTTAGCTTCACATTCATCGATTTAGCCCACGTGAACTCAGATTTGATGGTTAGATTGAAGAAATTTAGCTTCACATTCATCGATTTAGCCCACGTGAACTCAGATTTGATGGTTAGATTGAAGAAATTTAGCTTCACATTCATCGATTTAGCCCACGTGAACTCAGATTTGATGGTTAGATTGAAGAAATTTAGCTTCACATTCATCGATTTAGCCCACGTGAACTCAGATTTGATGGTTAGATTGAAGAAATTTAGCTTCACATTCATCGATTTAGCCCACGTGAACTCAGATTTGATGGTTAGATTGAAGAAATTTAGCTTCACATTCATCGATTTAGCCCACGTGAACTCAGATTTGATGGTTAGATTGAAGAAATTTAGCTTCACATTCATCGATTTAGCCCACGTGAACTCAGATTTGATGGTTAGATTGAAGAAATTTAGCTTCACATTCATCGATTTAGCCCACGTGAACTCAGATTTGATGGTTAGATTGAAGAAATTTAGCTTCACATTCATCGATTTAGCCCACGTGAACTCAGATTTGATGGTTAGATTGAAGAAATTTAGCTTCACATTCATCGATTTAGCCCACGTGAACTCAGATTTGATGGTTAGATTGAAGAAATTTAGCTTCACATTCATCGATTTAGCCCACGTGAACTCAGATTTGATGGTTAGATTGAAGAAATTTAGCTTCACATTCATCGATTTAGCCCACGTGAACTCAGATTTGATGGTTAGATTGAAGAAATTTAGCTTCACATTCATCGATTTAGCCCACGTGAACTCAGATTTGATGGTTAGATTGAAGAAATTTAGCTTCACATTCATCGATTTAGCCCACGTGAACTCAGATTTGATGGTTAGATTGAAGAAATTTAGCTTCACATTCATCGATTTAGCCCACGTGAACTCAGATTTGATGGTTAGATTGAAGAAATTTAGCTTCACATTCATCGATTTAGCCCACGTGAACTCAGATTTGATGGTTAGATTGAAGAAATTTAGCTTCACATTCATCGATTTAGCCCACGTGAACTCAGATTTGATGGTTAGATTGAAGAAATTTAGCTTCACATTCATCGATTTAGCCCACGTGAACTCAGATTTGATGGTTAGATTGAAGAAATTTAGCTTCACATTCATCGATTTAGCCCACGTGAACTCAGATTTGATGGTTAGATTGAAGAAATTTAGCTTCACATTCATCGATTTAGCCCACGTGAACTCAGATTTGATGGTTAGATTGAAGAAATTTAGCTTCACATTCATCGATTTAGCCCACGTGAACTCAGATTTGATGGTTAGATTGAAGAAATTTAGCTTCACATTCATCGATTTAGCCCACGTGAACTCAGATTTGATGGTTAGATTGAAGAAATTTAGCTTCACATTCATCGATTTAGCCCACGTGAACTCAGATTTGATGGTTAGATTGAAGAAATTTAGCTTCACATTCATCGATTTAGCCCACGTGAACTCAGATTTGATGGTTAGATTGAAGAAATTTAGCTTCACATTCATCGATTTAGCCCACGTGAACTCAGATTTGATGGTTAGATTGAAGAAATTTAGCTTCACATTCATCGATTTAGCCCACGTGAACTCAGATTTGATGGTTAGATTGAAGAAATTTAGCTTCACATTCATCGATTTAGCCCACGTGAACTCAGATTTGATGGTTAGATTGAAGAAATTTAGCTTCACATTCATCGATTTAGCCCACGTGAACTCAGATTTGATGGTTAGATTGAAGAAATTTAGCTTCACATTCATCGATTTAGCCCACGTGAACTCAGATTTGATGGTTAGATTGAAGAAATTTAGCTTCACATTCATCGATTTAGCCCACGTGAACTCAGATTTGATGGTTAGATTGAAGAAATTTAGCTTCACATTCATCGATTTAGCCCACGTGAACTCAGATTTGATGGTTAGATTGAAGAAATTTAGCTTCACATTCATCGATTTAGCCCACGTGAACTCAGATTTGATGGTTAGATTGAAGAAATTTAGCTTCACATTCATCGATTTAGCCCACGTGAACTCAGATTTGATGGTTAGATTGAAGAAATTTAGCTTCACATTCATCGATTTAGCCCACGTGAACTCAGATTTGATGGTTAGATTGAAGAAATTTAGCTTCACATTCATCGATTTAGCCCACGTGAACTCAGATTTGATGGTTAGATTGAAGAAATTTAGCTTCACATTCATCGATTTAGCCCACGTGAACTCAGATTTGATGGTTAGATTGAAGAAATTTAGCTTCACATTCATCGATTTAGCCCACGTGAACTCAGATTTGATGGTTAGATTGAAGAAATTTAGCTTCACATTCATCGATTTAGCCCACGTGAACTCAGATTTGATGGTTAGATTGAAGAAATTTAGCTTCACATTCATCGATTTAGCCCACGTGAACTCAGATTTGATGGTTAGATTGAAGAAATTTAGCTTCACATTCATCGATTTAGCCCACGTGAACTCAGATTTGATGGTTAGATTGAAGAAATTTAGCTTCACATTCATCGATTTAGCCCACGTGAACTCAGATTTGATGGTTAGATTGAAGAAATTTAGCTTCACATTCATCGATTTAGCCCACGTGAACTCAGATTTGATGGTTAGATTGAAGAAATTTAGCTTCACATTCATCGATTTAGCCCACGTGAACTCAGATTTGATGGTTAGATTGAAGAAATTTAGCTTCACATTCATCGATTTAGCCCACGTGAACTCAGATTTGATGGTTAGATTGAAGAAATTTAGCTTCACATTCATCGATTTAGCCCACGTGAACTCAGATTTGATGGTTAGATTGAAGAAATTTAGCTTCACATTCATCGATTTAGCCCACGTGAACTCAGATTTGATGGTTAGATTGAAGAAATTTAGCTTCACATTCATCGATTTAGCCCACGTGAACTCAGATTTGATGGTTAGATTGAAGAAATTTAGCTTCACATTCATCGATTTAGCCCACGTGAACTCAGATTTGATGGTTAGATTGAAGAAATTTAGCTTCACATTCATCGATTTAGCCCACGTGAACTCAGATTTGATGGTTAGATTGAAGAAATTTAGCTTCACATTCATCGATTTAGCCCACGTGAACTCAGATTTGATGGTTAGATTGAAGAAATTTAGCTTCACATTCATCGATTTAGCCCACGTGAACTCAGATTTGATGGTTAGATTGAAGAAATTTAGCTTCACATTCATCGATTTAGCCCACGTGAACTCAGATTTGATGGTTAGATTGAAGAAATTTAGCTTCACATTCATCGATTTAGCCCACGTGAACTCAGATTTGATGGTTAGATTGAAGAAATTTAGCTTCACATTCATCGATTTAGCCCACGTGAACTCAGATTTGATGGTTAGATTGAAGAAATTTAGCTTCACATTCATCGATTTAGCCCACGTGAACTCAGATTTGATGGTTAGATTGAAGAAATTTAGCTTCACATTCATCGATTTAGCCCACGTGAACTCAGATTTGATGGTTAGATTGAAGAAATTTAGCTTCACATTCATCGATTTAGCCCACGTGAACTCAGATTTGATGGTTAGATTGAAGAAATTTAGCTTCACATTCATCGATTTAGCCCACGTGAACTCAGATTTGATGGTTAGATTGAAGAAATTTAGCTTCACATTCATCGATTTAGCCCACGTGAACTCAGATTTGATGGTTAGATTGAAGAAATTTAGCTTCACATTCATCGATTTAGCCCACGTGAACTCAGATTTGATGGTTAGATTGAAGAAATTTAGCTTCACATTCATCGATTTAGCCCACGTGAACTCAGATTTGATGGTTAGATTGAAGAAATTTAGCTTCACATTCATCGATTTAGCCCACGTGAACTCAGATTTGATGGTTAGATTGAAGAAATTTAGCTTCACATTCATCGATTTAGCCCACGTGAACTCAGATTTGATGGTTAGATTGAAGAAATTTAGCTTCACATTCATCGATTTAGCCCACGTGAACTCAGATTTGATGGTTAGATTGAAGAAATTTAGCTTCACATTCATCGATTTAGCCCACGTGAACTCAGATTTGATGGTTAGATTGAAGAAATTTAGCTTCACATTCATCGATTTAGCCCACGTGAACTCAGATTTGATGGTTAGATTGAAGAAATTTAGCTTCACATTCATCGATTTAGCCCACGTGAACTCAGATTTGATGGTTAGATTGAAGAAATTTAGCTTCACATTCATCGATTTAGCCCACGTGAACTCAGATTTGATGGTTAGATTGAAGAAATTTAGCTTCACATTCATCGATTTAGCCCACGTGAACTCAGATTTGATGGTTAGATTGAAGAAATTTAGCTTCACATTCATCGATTTAGCCCACGTGAACTCAGATTTGATGGTTAGATTGAAGAAATTTAGCTTCACATTCATCGATTTAGCCCACGTGAACTCAGATTTGATGGTTAGATTGAAGAAATTTAGCTTCACATTCATCGATTTAGCCCACGTGAACTCAGATTTGATGGTTAGATTGAAGAAATTTAGCTTCACATTCATCGATTTAGCCCACGTGAACTCAGATTTGATGGTTAGATTGAAGAAATTTAGCTTCACATTCATCGATTTAGCCCACGTGAACTCAGATTTGATGGTTAGATTGAAGAAATTTAGCTTCACATTCATCGATTTAGCCCACGTGAACTCAGATTTGATGGTTAGATTGAAGAAATTTAGCTTCACATTCATCGATTTAGCCCACGTGAACTCAGATTTGATGGTTAGATTGAAGAAATTTAGCTTCACATTCATCGATTTAGCCCACGTGAACTCAGATTTGATGGTTAGATTGAAGAAATTTAGCTTCACATTCATCGATTTAGCCCACGTGAACTCAGATTTGATGGTTAGATTGAAGAAATTTAGCTTCACATTCATCGATTTAGCCCACGTGAACTCAGATTTGATGGTTAGATTGAAGAAATTTAGCTTCACATTCATCGATTTAGCCCACGTGAACTCAGATTTGATGGTTAGATTGAAGAAATTTAGCTTCACATTCATCGATTTAGCCCACGTGAACTCAGATTTGATGGTTAGATTGAAGAAATTTAGCTTCACATTCATCGATTTAGCCCACGTGAACTCAGATTTGATGGTTAGATTGAAGAAATTTAGCTTCACATTCATCGATTTAGCCCACGTGAACTCAGATTTGATGGTTAGATTGAAGAAATTTAGCTTCACATTCGTCGATTTAGCCCACGTGAACTCAGATTTGATGGTTAGATTGAAGAAATTTAGCTTCACATTCATCGATTTAGCCCACGTGAACTCAGATTTGATGGTTAGATTGAAGAAATTTAGCTTCACATTCATCGATTTAGCCCACGTGAACTCAGATTTGATGGTTAGATTGAAGAAATTTAGCTTCACATTCATCGATTTAGCCCACGTGAACTCAGATTTGATGGTTAGATTGAAGAAATTTAGCTTCACATTCATCGATTTAGCCCACGTGAACTCAGATTTGATGGTTAGATTGAAGAAATTTAGCTTCACATTCATCGATTTAGCCCACGTGAACTCAGATTTGATGGTTAGATTGAAGAAATTTAGCTTCACATTCATCGATTTAGCCCACGTGAACTCAGATTTGATGGTTAGATTGAAGAAATTTAGCTTCACATTCATCGATTTAGCCCACGTGAACTCAGATTTGATGGTTAGATTGAAGAAATTTAGCTTCACATTCGTCGATTTAGCCCACGTGAACTCAGATTTGATGGTTAGATTGAAGAAATTTAGCTTCACATTCATCGATTTAGCCCACGTGAACTCAGATTTGATGGTTAGATTGAAGAAATTTAGCTTCACATTCATCGATTTAGCCCACGTGAACTCAGATTTGATGGTTAGATTGAAGAAATTTAGCTTCACATTCATCGATTTAGCCCACGTGAACTCAGATTTGATGGTTAGATTGAAGAAATTTAGCTTCACATTCGTCGATTTAGCCCACGTGAACTCAGATTTGATGGTTAGATTGAAGAAATTTAGCTTCACATTCATCGATTTAGCCCACGTGAACTCAGATTTGATGGTTAGATTGAAGAAATTTAGCTTCACATTCGTCGATTTAGCCCACGTGAACTCAGATTTGATGGTTAGATTGAAGAAATTTAGCTTCACATTCATCGATTAGCCACGTGAACTCAGATTTGATGGTTAGATTGAAGAAATTTAGCTTCATCGTCATTTAGCCCACGTGAACTCAGATTTGATGGTTAGATTGAAGAATTTAGCTTCATTCATCATCGATTTAGCCCACGTGAACTCAGATTTGATGGTTAGATTGAAGAAATTTAGCTTCACATTCGTGATTTAGCCCACGTGAACTCAGATTTGATGGTTAGATTGAAGAAATTTAGCTTCACATTCTCGATTTAGCCCACGTGAACTCAGATTTGATGGTTAGATTGAAGAATTTAGCTTCGCATTCATCGATTTAGCCCACGTGAACTCAGATTTGATGGTTAGATTGAAGAAATTTAGCTTCACATTCGTCGATTTAGCCCACGTGAACTCAGATTTGATGGTTAGATTGAAGAAATTTAGCTTCACATTCGTCGAATTAAGCCCACGTGAACTCAGATTTGATGGTTAGATTGAAGAAATTTAGCTTCACATTCATCGATTTAGCCCACGTGAACTCAGATTTGATGGTTAGATTGAAGAAATTTAGCTTCCCATTCGTCGATTTAGCCCACGTGAACTCAGATTTGATGGTTAGATTGAAGAAATTTAGCTTCACATTCATCGATTTAGCCCACGTGAACTCAGATTTGATGGTTAGATTGAAGAAATTTAGCTTCACATTCATCGATTTAGCCCACGTGAACTCAGATTTGATGGTTAGATTGAAGAAATTTAGCTTCATTCATCGATTAGCCCACGTGAACTCAGATTTGATGGTTAGATTGAAGAAATTTAGCTTCACATTCATCGATTTAGCCCACGTGAACTCAGATTTGATGGTTAGATGAAGAAATTTAGCTTCACATTCGTCGATTTAGCCCACGTGAACTCAGATTGATGGTTAGATTGAAGAGAAATTTAGCTTCAATTCGATTTAGCCCACGTGAACTCAGATTTGATGGTTAGATTGAAGAAATTTAGCTTCACATTCATCGATTTAGCCCACGTGAACTCAGATTTGATGGGTTAGATTGAAGAAATTTAGCTTCACATTTCGATTTAGCCACGTGAACTCAGATTTGATGGTTAGATTGAAGAAATTTAGCTTCACATTCATCGATTTAGCCCACGTGAACTCAGATTTGATGGTTAGATTGAAGAAGATTTAGCTTCACATTCGTCGATTTAGCCCACGTGAACTCAGATTTGCGGTTAGATTGAAGAAATTTAGCTTCGCATTCATCGATTTAGCCCACGTGAACTCAGATTTGATGGTTAGATTGAAGAAATTTAGCTTCGCATTCTCGATTTAGCCCAGTGAACTCAGATTGATGGTTAGATTGAAGAAATTTAGCTTCACATTCTCGATTTAGCCCACGTGAACTCAGATTTGATGGTTAGATTGAAGAAGAATTTAGCTTCACATTCGTCGATTTAGCCCACGTGAACTCAGATTGATGGTTAGATTGAAGAAATTTAGCTTCACATTCGATCGATTTAGCCCACGTGAACTCAGATTTGATGGTTAGATTGAAGAAATTTAGCTTCACCATTCATCGATTTAGCCACGGAACTCAGATTTGATGGTTAGATTGAAGAAATTTAGCTTCACATTCGTCGATTTAGCCCACGTGAACTCAGATTTGATGGTTAGATTGAAGAAGAAATTAGCTTCACATTCATCGACTTAGCCCACGTGAACTCAGATTTGATGGTTAGATTGAAGAAATTTAGCTTCAATCATCGATTTAGCCCACGTGAACTCAGATTTGATGGTTAGATTGAGAGAATTTAGCTTCACATTCATCGATTTAGCCCACGTGAACTCAATTTGAGGTTAGATTGAAGAAATTTAGCTTCGCATTCTCGATTTAGCCCACGTGAACTCAGATTGATGGTTAGATTGAAGAAATTTAGCTTCGCATTCATCGATTTAGCCCACGTGAACTCAGATTGATGGTTAGATTGAAGAAATTTAGCTTCACATTCGTCGATTTAGCCCACGTGAAACTCAGATTTGATGGTTAGATTGAAGAAATTAGCTTCACATCATCGATTTAGCCCACGTGAACTCAGATTTGATGGTTAGATTGAAGAAATTTAGCTTCACATTCATCGATTTAGCCCACGTGAATCAGATTTGATGGTTAGATTGAAGAAATTTAGCTTCACATTCGTCGATTTAGCCCACGTGAACTCAGATTTGATGGTTAGATGAAGAAATTTAGCTTCACATTCGTCGATTTAGCCCACGTGAACTCAGATTGGATGGTAGATTGAAGAAATTTAGCTTCACATTCATCGATTTAGCCCACGTGAACTCAGATTGATGGTTAGATTGAAGAAATTTAGCTTCACATTCGTCGATTTAGCCCACGTGAACTCAGATTTGATGGTTAGATTGAAGAAATTAGCTTCACAT
>MRSW03000679.1:0-22797 GCA_001923025.3 Taenia multiceps
CAGATTTGATGGTTAGATTGAAGAAATTTAGCTTCACATTCATCGATTAGCCACGTGAACTCAGATTTGATGGTTAGATTGAAGAAATTTAGCTTCACATTCATCGATTTAGCCCACGTGACTCAGATTTGATGGTTAGATTGAAGAAATTTAGCTTCACATTCATCGATTTAGCCCACGTGAACTCAGATTTGATGGTTAGATTGAAGAAATTTAGCTTCACATTCATCGATTTAGCCCACGTGAACTCAGATTTGATGGTTAGATTGAAGAAATTTAGCTTGGCAATCATCGATTTAGCCCACGTGAACTCAGATTTGATGGTTAGATTGAAGAAATTTAGCTTCACATTCATCGATTTAGCCCACGTGAACTCAGATTTGATGGTTAGATTGAAGAAATTTAGCTTCACATTCATCGATTTAGCCCACGTGAACTCAGATTTGATGGTTAGATTGAAGAAATTTAGCTTCACATTCATCGATTTAGCCCACGTGAACTCAGATTTGATGGTTAGATTGAAGAAATTTAGCTTCACATTCGATTTAGCCCACGTGAACTCAGATTTGATGGTTAGATTGAAGAAATTTAGCTTCACTTCATCGATTTAGCCCACGTGAACTCAGATTTGATGGTTAGATTGAAGAAATTTAGCTTCACATTCGTCGATTTAGCCCACGTGAACTCAGATTTGATGGTTAGATTGAAGAATTTAGCTTCACATTCATCGATTTAGCCCACGTGAACTCAGATTTGATGGTTAGATTGAAGAAATTTAGCTTCACATTCATCGATTTAGCCGTGAACTCAGATTTGATGGTTAGATTGAAGAAATTTAGCTTCACATTCATCGATTTAGCCACGTGAACTCAGATTTGATGGTTAGATTGAAGAAATTTAGCTTCACATTCTCGATTTAGCCCACGTGAACTCAGATTTGATGGTTAGATTGAAGAAATTTAGCTTCACATTCATCGATTTAGCCCACGTGAACTCAGATTTGATGGTAGATTGAAGAAATTTAGCTTCACATTCATCGATTTAGCCCACGTGAACTCAGATTTGATGGTTAGATTGAAGAAATTTAGCTTCACATTCATCGATTTAGCCCACGTGAACTCAGATTTGATGGTTAGATTGAAGAAATTTAGCTTCACATTCATCGATTTAGCCCACGTGAACTCAGATTTGATGGTTAGATTGAAGAAATTTAGCTTCACATTCGTCGATTTAGCCCACGTGAACTCAGATTTGATGGTTAGATTGAAGAAATTTAGCTTCACATTCATCGATTTAGCCCACGTGAACTCAGATTTGATGGTTAGATTGAAGAAATTTAGCTTCACATTCATCGATTTAGCCCACGTGAACTCAGATTTGATGGTTAGATTGAAGAAATTTAGCTTCAAATTCATCGATTTAGCCACGTGAACTCAGATTTGATGGTTAGATTGAAGAAATTTAGCTTCACATTCATCGATTTAGCCCACGTGAACTCAGATTTGATGGTTAGATTGAAGAAATTTAGCTTCACATTCATCGATTTAGCCCACGTGAACTCAGATTTGATGGTTAGATTGAAGAAATTTAGCTTCACATTCATCGATTTAGCCCACGTGAACTCAGATTTGATGGTTAGATTGAAGAAATTTAGCTTCACATTCATCGATTTAGCCCACGTGAACTCAGATTTGATGGTTAGATTGAAGAAATTTAGCTTCCATTCATCGATTTAGCCCACGTGAACTCAGATTTGATGGTTAGATTGAAGAAATTTAGCTTCATTCATCGATTTAGCCCACGTGAACTCAGATTTGATGGTTAGATTGAAGAAATTTAGCTTCACATTCATCGATTTAGCCCACGTGAACTCAGATTTGATGGTTAGATTGAAGAAATTTAGCTTCACATTCATCGATTTAGCCCACGTGAACTCAGATTTGATGGTTAGATTGAAGAAATTTAGCTTCACATTCATCGATTTAGCCCACGTGAACTCAGATTTGATGGTTAGATTGAAGAAATTTAGCTTCACATTCATCGATTTAGCCCACGTGAACTCAGATTTGATGGTTAGATTGAAGAAATTTAGCTTCACATTCATCGATTTAGCCCACGTGAACTCAGATTTGATGGTTAGATTGAAGAAATTTAGCTTCACATTCATCGATTTAGCCCACGTGAACTCAGATTTGATGGTTAGATTGAAGAAATTTAGCTTCACATTCATCGATTTAGCCCACGTGAACTCAGATTTGATGGTTAGATTGAAGAAATTTAGCTTCACATTCGTCGATTTAGCCCACGTGAACTCAGATTTGATGGTTAGATTGAAGAAATTTAGCTTCACATTCATCGATTTAGCCCACGTGAACTCAGATTTGATGGTTAGATTGAAGAAATTTAGCTTCACATTCATCGATTTAGCCCACGTGAACTCAGATTTGATGGTTAGATTGAAGAAATTTAGCTTCACATTCTCGATTTAGCCCACGTGAACTCAGATTTGATGGTTAGATTGAAGAAATTTAGCTTCACATTCATCGATTTAGCCCACGTGAACTCAGATTTGATGGTTAGATTGAAGAAATTTAGCTTCACATTCATCGATTTAGCCACGTGAACTCAGATTTGATGGTTAGATTGAAGAAATTTAGCTTCACATTCATCGATTTAGCCCACGTGAACTCAGATTTGATGGTTAGATTGAAGAAATTTAGCTTCACATTCATCGATTTAGCCCACGTGAACTCAGATTTGATGGTTAGATTGAAGAAATTTAGCTTCACATTCATCGATTTAGCCCACGTGAACTCAGATTTGATGGTTAGATTGAAGAAATTTAGCTTCACATTCATCGATTTAGCCCACGTGAACTCAGATTTGATGGTTAGATTGAAGAAATTTAGCTTCACATTCATCGATTTAGCCCACGTGAACTCAGATTTGATGGTTAGATTGAAGAAATTTAGCTTCACATTCATCGATTTAGCCCACGTGAACTCAGATTTGATGGTTAGATTGAAGAAATTTAGCTTCACATTCATCGATTTAGCCCACGTGAACTCAGATTTGATGGTTAGATTGAAGAAATTTAGCTTCACATTCATCGATTTAGCCCACGTGAACTCAGATTTGATGGTTAGATTGAAGAAATTTAGCTTCACATTCATCGATTTAGCCCACGTGAACTCAGATTTGATGGTTAGATTGAAGAAATTTAGCTTCACATTCATCGATTTAGCCCACGTGAACTCAGATTTGATGGTTAGATTGAAGAAATTTAGCTTCACATTCATCGATTTAGCCCACGTGAACTCAGATTTGATGGTTAGATTGAAGAAATTTAGCTTCACATTCATCGATTTAGCCCACGTGAACTCAGATTTGATGGTTAGATTGAAGAAATTTAGCTTCACATTCATCGATTTAGCCCACGTGAACTCAGATTTGATGGTTAGATTGAAGAAATTTAGCTTCACATTCATCGATTTAGCCCACGTGAACTCAGATTTGATGGTTAGATTGAAGAAATTTAGCTTCGCATTCATCGATTTAGCCCACGTGAACTCAGATTTGATGGTTAGATTGAAGAAATTTAGCTTCACATTCATCGATTTATCCACGTGAACTCAGATTTGATGGTTAGATTGAAGAAATTTAGCTTCACATTCATCGATTTAGCCCACGTGAACTCAGATTTGATGGTTAGATTGAAGAAATTTAGCTTCACATTCATCGATTTAGCCCACGTGAACTCAGATTTGATGGTTAGATTGAAGAAATTTAGCTTCACATTCATCGATTTAGCCCACGTGAACTCAGATTTGATGGTTAGATTGAAGAAATTTAGCTTCACATTCGTCGATTTAGCCCACGTGAACTCAGATTTGATGGTTAGATTGAAGAAATTTAGCTTCACATTCATCGATTTAGCCCACGTGAACTCAGATTTGATGGTTAGATTGAAGAAATTTAGCTTCACATTCATCGATTTAGCCCACGTGAACTCAGATTTGATGGTTAGATTGAAGAAATTTAGCTTCACATTCATCGATTTAGCCCACGTGAACTCAGATTTGATGGTTAGATTGAAGAAATTTAGCTTCACATTCATCGATTTAGCCCACGTGAACTCAGATTTGATGGTTAGATTGAAGAAATTTAGCTTCACATTCATCGATTTAGCCCACGTGAACTCAGATTTGATGGTTAGATTGAAGAAATTTAGCTTCACATTCATCGATTTAGCCCACGTGAACTCAGATTTGATGGTTAGATTGAAGAAATTTAGCTTCACATTCATCGATTTAGCCCACGTGAACTCAGATTTGATGGTTAGATTGAAGAAATTTAGCTTCACATTCATCGATTTAGCCCACGTGAACTCAGATTTGATGGTTAGATTGAAGAAATTTAGCTTCACATTCATCGATTTAGCCCACGTGAACTCAGATTTGATGGTTAGATTGAAGAAATTTAGCTTCACATTCATCGATTTAGCCCACGTGAACTCAGATTTGATGGTTAGATTGAAGAAATTTAGCTTCACATTCATCGATTTAGCCCACGTGAACTCAGATTTGATGGTTAGATTGAAGAAATTTAGCTTCACATTCATCGATTTAGCCCACGTGAACTCAGATTTGATGGTTAGATTGAAGAAATTTAGCTTCACATTCATCGATTTAGCCCACGTGAACTCAGATTTGATGGTTAGATTGAAGAAATTTAGCTTCACATTCATCGATTTAGCCCACGTGAACTCAGATTTGATGGTTAGATTGAAGAAATTTAGCTTCACATTCATCGATTTAGCCCACGTGAACTCAGATTTGATGGTTAGATTGAAGAAATTTAGCTTCGCATTCATCGATTTAGCCCACGTGAACTCAGATTTGATGGTTAGATTGAAGAAATTTAGCTTCACATTCATCGATTTAGCCCACGTGAACTCAGATTTGATGGTTAGATTGAAGAAATTTAGCTTCACATTCATCGATTTAGCCCACGTGAACTCAGATTTGATGGTTAGATTGAAGAAATTTAGCTTCACATTCATCGATTTAGCCCACGTGAACTCAGATTTGATGGTTAGATTGAAGAAATTTAGCTTCACATTCATCGATTTAGCCCACGTGAACTCAGATTTGATGGTTAGATTGAAGAAATTTAGCTTCACATTCATCGATTTAGCCCACGTGAACTCAGATTTGATGGTTAGATTGAAGAAATTTAGCTTCACATTCATCGATTTAGCCCACGTGAACTCAGATTTGATGGTTAGATTGAAGAAATTTAGCTTCACATTCATCGATTTAGCCCACGTGAACTCAGATTTGATGGTTAGATTGAAGAAATTTAGCTTCACATTCATCGATTTAGCCCACGTGAACTCAGATTTGATGGTTAGATTGAAGAAATTTAGCTTCACATTCATCGATTTAGCCCACGTGAACTCAGATTTGATGGTTAGATTGAAGAAATTTAGCTTCACATTCGATTTAGCCCACGTGAACTCAGATTTGATGGTTAGATTGAAGAAATTTAGCTTCACATTCGATTTAGCCCACGTGAACTCAGATTTGATGGTTAGATTGAAGAAATTTAGCTTCACATTCGTCGATTTAGCCCACGTGAACTCAGATTTGATGGTTAGATTGAAGAAATTTAGCTTCACATTCATCGATTTAGCCCACGTGAACTCAGATTTGATGGTTAGATTGAAGAAATTTAGCTTCACATTCATCGATTTAGCCCACGTGAACTCAGATTTGATGGTTAGATTGAAGAAATTTAGCTTCACATTCATCGATTTAGCCCACGTGAACTCAGATTTGATGGTTAGATTGAAGAAATTTAGCTTCACATTCATCGATTTAGCCCACGTGAACTCAGATTTGATGGTTAGATTGAAGAAATTTAGCTTCACATTCATCGATTTAGCCCACGTGAACTCAGATTTGATGGTTAGATTGAAGAAATTTAGCTTCACATTCATCGATTTAGCCCACGTGAACTCAGATTTGATGGTTAGATTGAAGAAATTTAGCTTCACATTCATCGATTTAGCCCACGTGAACTCAGATTTGATGGTTAGATTGAAGAAATTTAGCTTCACATTCATCGATTTAGCCCACGTGAACTCAGATTTGATGGTTAGATTGAAGAAATTTAGCTTCACATTCATCGATTTAGCCCACGTGAACTCAGATTTGATGGTTAGATTGAAGAAATTTAGCTTCACATTCATCGATTTAGCCCACGTGAACTCAGATTTGATGGTTAGATTGAAGAAATTTAGCTTCACATTCATCGATTTAGCCCACGTGAACTCAGATTTGATGGTTAGATTGAAGAAATTTAGCTTCACATTCATCGATTTAGCCCACGTGAACTCAGATTTGATGGTTAGATTGAAGAAATTTAGCTTCACATTCATCGATTTAGCCCACGTGAACTCAGATTTGATGGTTAGATTGAAGAAATTTAGCTTCACATTCATCGATTTAGCCCACGTGAACTCAGATTTGATGGTTAGATTGAAGAAATTTAGCTTCACATTCATCGATTTAGCCCACGTGAACTCAGATTTGATGGTTAGATTGAAGAAATTTAGCTTCACATTCATCGATTTAGCCCACGTGAACTCAGATTTGATGGTTAGATTGAAGAAATTTAGCTTCACATTCATCGATTTAGCCCACGTGAACTCAGATTTGATGGTTAGATTGAAGAAATTTAGCTTCACATTCATCGATTTAGCCCACGTGAACTCAGATTTGATGGTTAGATTGAAGAAATTTAGCTTCACATTCATCGATTTAGCCCACGTGAACTCAGATTTGATGGTTAGATTGAAGAAATTTAGCTTCACATTCATCGATTTAGCCCACGTGAACTCAGATTTGATGGTTAGATTGAAGAATTTAGCTTCACATTCATCGATTTAGCCCACGTGAACTCAGATTTGATGGTTAGATTGAAGAAATTTAGCTTCACATTCATCGATTTAGCCCACGTGAACTCAGATTTGATGGTTAGATTGAAGAAATTTAGCTTCACATTCATCGATTTAGCCCACGTGAACTCAGATTTGATGGTTAGATTGAAGAAATTTAGCTTCACATTCATCGATTTAGCCCACGTGAACTCAGATTTGATGGTTAGATTGAAGAAATTTAGCTTCACATTCATCGATTTAGCCCACGTGAACTCAGATTTGATGGTTAGATTGAAGAAATTTAGCTTCACATTCATCGATTTAGCCCACGTGAACTCAGATTTGATGGTTAGATTGAAGAAATTTAGCTTCACATTCATCGATTTAGCCCACGTGAACTCAGATTTGATGGTTAGATTGAAGAAATTTAGCTTCACATTCATCGATTTAGCCCACGTGAACTCAGATTTGATGGTTAGATTGAAGAAATTTAGCTTCACATTCATCGATTTAGCCCACGTGAACTCAGATTTGATGGTTAGATTGAAGAAATTTAGCTTCACATTCATCGATTTAGCCCACGTGAACTCAGATTTGATGGTTAGATTGAAGAAATTTAGCTTCACATTCATCGATTTAGCCCACGTGAACTCAGATTTGATGGTTAGATTGAAGAAATTTAGCTTCACATTCATCGATTTAGCCCACGTGAACTCAGATTTGATGGTTAGATTGAAGAAATTTAGCTTCACATTCATCGATTTAGCCCACGTGAACTCAGATTTGATGGTTAGATTGAAGAAATTTAGCTTCACATTCATCGATTTAGCCCACGTGAACTCAGATTTGATGGTTAGATTGAAGAAATTTAGCTTCACATTCATCGATTTAGCCCACGTGAACTCAGATTTGATGGTTAGATTGAAGAAATTTAGCTTCACATTCATCGATTTAGCCCACGTGAACTCAGATTTGATGGTTAGATTGAAGAAATTTAGCTTCACATTCATCGATTTAGCCCACGTGAACTCAGATTTGATGGTTAGATTGAAGAAATTTAGCTTCACATTCATCGATTTAGCCCACGTGAACTCAGATTTGATGGTTAGATTGAAGAAATTTAGCTTCACATTCATCGATTTAGCCCACGTGAACTCAGATTTGATGGTTAGATTGAAGAAATTTAGCTTCACATTCATCGATTTAGCCCACGTGAACTCAGATTTGATGGTTAGATTGAAGAAATTTAGCTTCACATTCATCGATTTAGCCCACGTGAACTCAGATTTGATGGTTAGATTGAAGAAATTTAGCTTCACATTCATCGATTTAGCCCACGTGAACTCAGATTTGATGGTTAGATTGAAGAAATTTAGCTTCACATTCATCGATTTAGCCCACGTGAACTCAGATTTGATGGTTAGATTGAAGAAATTTAGCTTCACATTCATCGATTTAGCCCACGTGAACTCAGATTTGATGGTTAGATTGAAGAAATTTAGCTTCACATTCATCGATTTAGCCCACGTGAACTCAGATTTGATGGTTAGATTGAAGAAATTTAGCTTCACATTCATCGATTTAGCCCACGTGAACTCAGATTTGATGGTTAGATTGAAGAAATTTAGCTTCACATTCATCGATTTAGCCCACGTGAACTCAGATTTGATGGTTAGATTGAAGAAATTTAGCTTCACATTCATCGATTTAGCCCACGTGAACTCAGATTTGATGGTTAGATTGAAGAAATTTAGCTTCACATTCATCGATTTAGCCCACGTGAACTCAGATTTGATGGTTAGATTGAAGAAATTTAGCTTCACATTCATCGATTTAGCCCACGTGAACTCAGATTTGATGGTTAGATTGAAGAAATTTAGCTTCACATTCATCGATTTAGCCCACGTGAACTCAGATTTGATGGTTAGATTGAAGAAATTTAGCTTCACATTCATCGATTTAGCCCACGTGAACTCAGATTTGATGGTTAGATTGAAGAAATTTAGCTTCACATTCATCGATTTAGCCCACGTGAACTCAGATTTGATGGTTAGATTGAAGAAATTTAGCTTCACATTCATCGATTTAGCCCACGTGAACTCAGATTTGATGGTTAGATTGAAGAAATTTAGCTTCACATTCATCGATTTAGCCCACGTGAACTCAGATTTGATGGTTAGATTGAAGAAATTTAGCTTCACATTCATCGATTTAGCCCACGTGAACTCAGATTTGATGGTTAGATTGAAGAAATTTAGCTTCACATTCATCGATTTAGCCCACGTGAACTCAGATTTGATGGTTAGATTGAAGAAATTTAGCTTCACATTCATCGATTTAGCCCACGTGAACTCAGATTTGATGGTTAGATTGAAGAAATTTAGCTTCACATTCATCGATTTAGCCCACGTGAACTCAGATTTGATGGTTAGATTGAAGAAATTTAGCTTCACATTCATCGATTTAGCCCACGTGAACTCAGATTTGATGGTTAGATTGAAGAAATTTAGCTTCACATTCATCGATTTAGCCCACGTGAACTCAGATTTGATGGTTAGATTGAAGAAATTTAGCTTCACATTCATCGATTTAGCCCACGTGAACTCAGATTTGATGGTTAGATTGAAGAAATTTAGCTTCACATTCATCGATTTAGCCCACGTGAACTCAGATTTGATGGTTAGATTGAAGAAATTTAGCTTCACATTCATCGATTTAGCCCACGTGAACTCAGATTTGATGGTTAGATTGAAGAAATTTAGCTTCACATTCATCGATTTAGCCCACGTGAACTCAGATTTGATGGTTAGATTGAAGAAATTTAGCTTCACATTCATCGATTTAGCCCACGTGAACTCAGATTTGATGGTTAGATTGAAGAAATTTAGCTTCACATTCATCGATTTAGCCCACGTGAACTCAGATTTGATGGTTAGATTGAAGAAATTTAGCTTCACATTCATCGATTTAGCCCACGTGAACTCAGATTTGATGGTTAGATTGAAGAAATTTAGCTTCACATTCATCGATTTAGCCCACGTGAACTCAGATTTGATGGTTAGATTGAAGAAATTTAGCTTCACATTCATCGATTTAGCCCACGTGAACTCAGATTTGATGGTTAGATTGAAGAAATTTAGCTTCACATTCATCGATTTAGCCCACGTGAACTCAGATTTGATGGTTAGATTGAAGAAATTTAGCTTCACATTCATCGATTTAGCCCACGTGAACTCAGATTTGATGGTTAGATTGAAGAAATTTAGCTTCACATTCATCGATTTAGCCCACGTGAACTCAGATTTGATGGTTAGATTGAAGAAATTTAGCTTCACATTCATCGATTTAGCCCACGTGAACTCAGATTTGATGGTTAGATTGAAGAAATTTAGCTTCACATTCATCGATTTAGCCCACGTGAACTCAGATTTGATGGTTAGATTGAAGAAATTTAGCTTCACATTCATCGATTTAGCCCACGTGAACTCAGATTTGATGGTTAGATTGAAGAAATTTAGCTTCACATTCATCGATTTAGCCCACGTGAACTCAGATTTGATGGTTAGATTGAAGAAATTTAGCTTCACATTCATCGATTTAGCCCACGTGAACTCAGATTTGATGGTTAGATTGAAGAAATTTAGCTTCACATTCATCGATTTAGCCCACGTGAACTCAGATTTGATGGTTAGATTGAAGAAATTTAGCTTCACATTCATCGATTTAGCCCACGTGAACTCAGATTTGATGGTTAGATTGAAGAAATTTAGCTTCACATTCATCGATTTAGCCCACGTGAACTCAGATTTGATGGTTAGATTGAAGAAATTTAGCTTCACATTCATCGATTTAGCCCACGTGAACTCAGATTTGATGGTTAGATTGAAGAAATTTAGCTTCACATTCATCGATTTAGCCCACGTGAACTCAGATTTGATGGTTAGATTGAAGAAATTTAGCTTCACATTCATCGATTTAGCCCACGTGAACTCAGATTTGATGGTTAGATTGAAGAAATTTAGCTTCACATTCATCGATTTAGCCCACGTGAACTCAGATTTGATGGTTAGATTGAAGAAATTTAGCTTCACATTCATCGATTTAGCCCACGTGAACTCAGATTTGATGGTTAGATTGAAGAAATTTAGCTTCACATTCATCGATTTAGCCCACGTGAACTCAGATTTGATGGTTAGATTGAAGAAATTTAGCTTCACATTCATCGATTTAGCCCACGTGAACTCAGATTTGATGGTTAGATTGAAGAAATTTAGCTTCACATTCATCGATTTAGCCCACGTGAACTCAGATTTGATGGTTAGATTGAAGAAATTTAGCTTCACATTCATCGATTTAGCCCACGTGAACTCAGATTTGATGGTTAGATTGAAGAAATTTAGCTTCACATTCATCGATTTAGCCCACGTGAACTCAGATTTGATGGTTAGATTGAAGAAATTTAGCTTCACATTCATCGATTTAGCCCACGTGAACTCAGATTTGATGGTTAGATTGAAGAAATTTAGCTTCACATTCATCGATTTAGCCCACGTGAACTCAGATTTGATGGTTAGATTGAAGAAATTTAGCTTCACATTCATCGATTTAGCCCACGTGAACTCAGATTTGATGGTTAGATTGAAGAAATTTAGCTTCACATTCATCGATTTAGCCCACGTGAACTCAGATTTGATGGTTAGATTGAAGAAATTTAGCTTCACATTCATCGATTTAGCCCACGTGAACTCAGATTTGATGGTTAGATTGAAGAAATTTAGCTTCACATTCATCGATTTAGCCCACGTGAACTCAGATTTGATGGTTAGATTGAAGAAATTTAGCTTCACATTCATCGATTTAGCCCACGTGAACTCAGATTTGATGGTTAGATTGAAGAAATTTAGCTTCACATTCATCGATTTAGCCCACGTGAACTCAGATTTGATGGTTAGATTGAAGAAATTTAGCTTCACATTCATCGATTTAGCCCACGTGAACTCAGATTTGATGGTTAGATTGAAGAAATTTAGCTTCACATTCATCGATTTAGCCCACGTGAACTCAGATTTGATGGTTAGATTGAAGAAATTTAGCTTCACATTCATCGATTTAGCCCACGTGAACTCAGATTTGATGGTTAGATTGAAGAAATTTAGCTTCACACATCGATTTAGCCCACGTGAACTCAGATTTGATGGTTAGATTGAAGAAATTTAGCTTCACATTCATCGATTTAGCCCACGTGAACTCAGATTTGATGGTTAGATTGAAGAAATTTAGCTTCACATTCATCGATTTAGCCCACGTGAACTCAGATTTGATGGTTAGATTGAAGAAATTTAGCTTCACATTCATCGATTTAGCCCACGTGAACTCAGATTTGATGGTTAGATTGAAGAAATTTAGCTTCACATTCATCGATTTAGCCCACGTGAACTCAGATTTGATGGTTAGATTGAAGAAATTTAGCTTCACATTCATCGATTTAGCCCACGTGAACTCAGATTTGATGGTTAGATTGAAGAAATTTAGCTTCACATTCATCGATTTAGCCCACGTGAACTCAGATTTGATGGTTAGATTGAAGAAATTTAGCTTCACATTCATCGATTTAGCCCACGTGAACTCAGATTTGATGGTTAGATTGAAGAAATTTAGCTTCACATTCATCGATTTAGCCCACGTGAACTCAGATTTGATGGTTAGATTGAAGAAATTTAGCTTCACATTCATCGATTTAGCCCACGTGAACTCAGATTTGATGGTTAGATTGAAGAAATTTAGCTTCACATTCATCGATTTAGCCCACGTGAACTCAGATTTGATGGTTAGATTGAAGAAATTTAGCTTCACATTCATCGATTTAGCCCACGTGAACTCAGATTTGATGGTTAGATTGAAGAAATTTAGCTTCACATTCATCGATTTAGCCCACGTGAACTCAGATTTGATGGTTAGATTGAAGAAATTTAGCTTCACATTCATCGATTTAGCCCACGTGAACTCAGATTTGATGGTTAGATTGAAGAAATTTAGCTTCACATTCATCGATTTAGCCCACGTGAACTCAGATTTGATGGTTAGATTGAAGAAATTTAGCTTCACATTCATCGATTTAGCCCACGTGAACTCAGATTTGATGGTTAGATTGAAGAAATTTAGCTTCACATTCATCGATTTAGCCCACGTGAACTCAGATTTGATGGTTAGATTGAAGAAATTTAGCTTCACATTCATCGATTTAGCCCACGTGAACTCAGATTTGATGGTTAGATTGAAGAAATTTAGCTTCACATTCATCGATTTAGCCCACGTGAACTCAGATTTGATGGTTAGATTGAAGAAATTTAGCTTCACATTCATCGATTTAGCCCACGTGAACTCAGATTTGATGGTTAGATTGAAGAAATTTAGCTTCACATTCATCGATTTAGCCCACGTGAACTCAGATTTGATGGTTAGATTGAAGAAATTTAGCTTCACATTCATCGATTTAGCCCACGTGAACTCAGATTTGATGGTTAGATTGAAGAAATTTAGCTTCACATTCATCGATTTAGCCCACGTGAACTCAGATTTGATGGTTAGATTGAAGAAATTTAGCTTCACATTCATCGATTTAGCCCACGTGAACTCAGATTTGATGGTTAGATTGAAGAAATTTAGCTTCACATTCATCGATTTAGCCCACGTGAACTCAGATTTGATGGTTAGATTGAAGAAATTTAGCTTCACATTCATCGATTTAGCCCACGTGAACTCAGATTTGATGGTTAGATTGAAGAAATTTAGCTTCACATTCATCGATTTAGCCCACGTGAACTCAGATTTGATGGTTAGATTGAAGAAATTTAGCTTCACATTCATCGATTTAGCCCACGTGAACTCAGATTTGATGGTTAGATTGAAGAAATTTAGCTTCACATTCATCGATTTAGCCCACGTGAACTCAGATTTGATGGTTAGATTGAAGAAATTTAGCTTCACATTCATCGATTTAGCCCACGTGAACTCAGATTTGATGGTTAGATTGAAGAAATTTAGCTTCACATTCATCGATTTAGCCCACGTGAACTCAGATTTGATGGTTAGATTGAAGAAATTTAGCTTCACATTCATCGATTTAGCCCACGTGAACTCAGATTTGATGGTTAGATTGAAGAAATTTAGCTTCACATTCATCGATTTAGCCCACGTGAACTCAGATTTGATGGTTAGATTGAAGAAATTTAGCTTCACATTCATCGATTTAGCCCACGTGAACTCAGATTTGATGGTTAGATTGAAGAAATTTAGCTTCACATTCATCGATTTAGCCCACGTGAACTCAGATTTGATGGTTAGATTGAAGAAATTTAGCTTCACATTCATCGATTTAGCCCACGTGAACTCAGATTTGATGGTTAGATTGAAGAAATTTAGCTTCACATTCATCGATTTAGCCCACGTGAACTCAGATTTGATGGTTAGATTGAAGAAATTTAGCTTCACATTCATCGATTTAGCCCACGTGAACTCAGATTTGATGGTTAGATTGAAGAAATTTAGCTTCACATTCATCGATTTAGCCCACGTGAACTCAGATTTGATGGTTAGATTGAAGAAATTTAGCTTCACATTCATCGATTTAGCCCACGTGAACTCAGATTTGATGGTTAGATTGAAGAAATTTAGCTTCACATTCATCGATTTAGCCCACGTGAACTCAGATTTGATGGTTAGATTGAAGAAATTTAGCTTCACATTCATCGATTTAGCCCACGTGAACTCAGATTTGATGGTTAGATTGAAGAAATTTAGCTTCACATTCATCGATTTAGCCCACGTGAACTCAGATTTGATGGTTAGATTGAAGAAATTTAGCTTCACATTCATCGATTTAGCCCACGTGAACTCAGATTTGATGGTTAGATTGAAGAAATTTAGCTTCACATTCATCGATTTAGCCCACGTGAACTCAGATTTGATGGTTAGATTGAAGAAA
This sequence comes from Taenia multiceps, assembly GCA_001923025.3. NCBI lineage: Eukaryota > Metazoa > Platyhelminthes > Cestoda > Cyclophyllidea > Taeniidae > Taenia > Taenia multiceps. Next base: position 14,928 of record MRSW03000679.1, read on the forward strand.
TTTAGCTTCACATTCATCGATTTAGCCCACGTGAACTCAGATTTGATGGTTAGATTGAAGAAATTTAGCTTCACATTCATCGATTTAGCCCACGTGAACTCAGATTTGATGGTTAGATTGAAGAAATTTAGCTTCACATTCATCGATTTAGCCCACGTGAACTCAGATTTGATGGTTAGATTGAAGAAATTTAGCTTCACATTCATCGATTTAGCCCACGTGAACTCAGATTTGATGGTTAGATTGAAGAAATTTAGCTTCACATTCATCGATTTAGCCCACGTGAACTCAGATTTGATGGTTAGATTGAAGAAATTTAGCTTCACATTCATCGATTTAGCCCACGTGAACTCAGATTTGATGGTTAGATTGAAGAAATTTAGCTTCACATTCATCGATTTAGCCCACGTGAACTCAGATTTGATGGTTAGATTGAAGAAATTTAGCTTCACATTCATCGATTTAGCCCACGTGAACTCAGATTTGATGGTTAGATTGAAGAAATTTAGCTTCACATTCATCGATTTAGCCCACGTGAACTCAGATTTGATGGTTAGATTGAAGAAATTTAGCTTCACATTCATCGATTTAGCCCACGTGAACTCAGATTTGATGGTTAGATTGAAGAAATTTAGCTTCACATTCATCGATTTAGCCCACGTGAACTCAGATTTGATGGTTAGATTGAAGAAATTTAGCTTCACATTCATCGATTTAGCCCACGTGAACTCAGATTTGATGGTTAGATTGAAGAAATTTAGCTTCACATTCATCGATTTAGCCCACGTGAACTCAGATTTGATGGTTAGATTGAAGAAATTTAGCTTCACATTCATCGATTTAGCCCACGTGAACTCAGATTTGATGGTTAGATTGAAGAAATTTAGCTTCACATTCATCGATTTAGCCCACGTGAACTCAGATTTGATGGTTAGATTGAAGAAATTTAGCTTCACATTCATCGATTTAGCCCACGTGAACTCAGATTTGATGGTTAGATTGAAGAAATTTAGCTTCACATTCATCGATTTAGCCCACGTGAACTCAGATTTGATGGTTAGATTGAAGAAATTTAGCTTCACATTCATCGATTTAGCCCACGTGAACTCAGATTTGATGGTTAGATTGAAGAAATTTAGCTTCACATTCATCGATTTAGCCCACGTGAACTCAGATTTGATGGTTAGATTGAAGAAATTTAGCTTCACATTCATCGATTTAGCCCACGTGAACTCAGATTTGATGGTTAGATTGAAGAAATTTAGCTTCACATTCATCGATTTAGCCCACGTGAACTCAGATTTGATGGTTAGATTGAAGAAATTTAGCTTCACATTCATCGATTTAGCCCACGTGAACTCAGATTTGATGGTTAGATTGAAGAAATTTAGCTTCACATTCATCGATTTAGCCCACGTGAACTCAGATTTGATGGTTAGATTGAAGAAATTTAGCTTCACATTCATCGATTTAGCCCACGTGAACTCAGATTTGATGGTTAGATTGAAGAAATTTAGCTTCACATTCATCGATTTAGCCCACGTGAACTCAGATTTGATGGTTAGATTGAAGAAATTTAGCTTCACATTCATCGATTTAGCCCACGTGAACTCAGATTTGATGGTTAGATTGAAGAAATTTAGCTTCACATTCATCGATTTAGCCCACGTGAACTCAGATTTGATGGTTAGATTGAAGAAATTTAGCTTCACATTCATCGATTTAGCCCACGTGAACTCAGATTTGATGGTTAGATTGAAGAAATTTAGCTTCACATTCATCGATTTAGCCCACGTGAACTCAGATTTGATGGTTAGATTGAAGAAATTTAGCTTCACATTCATCGATTTAGCCCACGTGAACTCAGATTTGATGGTTAGATTGAAGAAATTTAGCTTCACATTCATCGATTTAGCCCACGTGAACTCAGATTTGATGGTTAGATTGAAGAAATTTAGCTTCACATTCATCGATTTAGCCCACGTGAACTCAGATTTGATGGTTAGATTGAAGAAATTTAGCTTCACATTCATCGATTTAGCCCACGTGAACTCAGATTTGATGGTTAGATTGAAGAAATTTAGCTTCACATTCATCGATTTAGCCCACGTGAACTCAGATTTGATGGTTAGATTGAAGAAATTTAGCTTCACATTCATCGATTTAGCCCACGTGAACTCAGATTTGATGGTTAGATTGAAGAAATTTAGCTTCACATTCATCGATTTAGCCCACGTGAACTCAGATTTGATGGTTAGATTGAAGAAATTTAGCTTCACATTCATCGATTTAGCCCACGTGAACTCAGATTTGATGGTTAGATTGAAGAAATTTAGCTTCACATTCATCGATTTAGCCCACGTGAACTCAGATTTGATGGTTAGATTGAAGAAATTTAGCTTCACATTCATCGATTTAGCCCACGTGAACTCAGATTTGATGGTTAGATTGAAGAAATTTAGCTTCACATTCATCGATTTAGCCCACGTGAACTCAGATTTGATGGTTAGATTGAAGAAATTTAGCTTCACATTCATCGATTTAGCCCACGTGAACTCAGATTTGATGGTTAGATTGAAGAAATTTAGCTTCACATTCATCGATTTAGCCCACGTGAACTCAGATTTGATGGTTAGATTGAAGAAATTTAGCTTCACATTCATCGATTTAGCCCACGTGAACTCAGATTTGATGGTTAGATTGAAGAAATTTAGCTTCACATTCATCGATTTAGCCCACGTGAACTCAGATTTGATGGTTAGATTGAAGAAATTTAGCTTCACATTCATCGATTTAGCCCACGTGAACTCAGATTTGATGGTTAGATTGAAGAAATTTAGCTTCACATTCATCGATTTAGCCCACGTGAACTCAGATTTGATGGTTAGATTGAAGAAATTTAGCTTCACATTCATCGATTTAGCCCACGTGAACTCAGATTTGATGGTTAGATTGAAGAAATTTAGCTTCACATTCATCGATTTAGCCCACGTGAACTCAGATTTGATGGTTAGATTGAAGAAATTTAGCTTCACATTCATCGATTTAGCCCACGTGAACTCAGATTTGATGGTTAGATTGAAGAAATTTAGCTTCACATTCATCGATTTAGCCCACGTGAACTCAGATTTGATGGTTAGATTGAAGAAATTTAGCTTCACATTCATCGATTTAGCCCACGTGAACTCAGATTTGATGGTTAGATTGAAGAAATTTAGCTTCACATTCATCGATTTAGCCCACGTGAACTCAGATTTGATGGTTAGATTGAAGAAATTTAGCTTCACATTCATCGATTTAGCCCACGTGAACTCAGATTTGATGGTTAGATTGAAGAAATTTAGCTTCACATTCATCGATTTAGCCCACGTGAACTCAGATTTGATGGTTAGATTGAAGAAATTTAGCTTCACATTCATCGATTTAGCCCACGTGAACTCAGATTTGATGGTTAGATTGAAGAAATTTAGCTTCACATTCATCGATTTAGCCCACGTGAACTCAGATTTGATGGTTAGATTGAAGAAATTTAGCTTCACATTCATCGATTTAGCCCACGTGAACTCAGATTTGATGGTTAGATTGAAGAAATTTAGCTTCACATTCATCGATTTAGCCCACGTGAACTCAGATTTGATGGTTAGATTGAAGAAATTTAGCTTCACATTCATCGATTTAGCCCACGTGAACTCAGATTTGATGGTTAGATTGAAGAAATTTAGCTTCACATTCATCGATTTAGCCCACGTGAACTCAGATTTGATGGTTAGATTGAAGAAATTTAGCTTCACATTCATCGATTTAGCCCACGTGAACTCAGATTTGATGGTTAGATTGAAGAAATTTAGCTTCACATTCATCGATTTAGCCCACGTGAACTCAGATTTGATGGTTAGATTGAAGAAATTTAGCTTCACATTCATCGATTTAGCCCACGTGAACTCAGATTTGATGGTTAGATTGAAGAAATTTAGCTTCACATTCATCGATTTAGCCCACGTGAACTCAGATTTGATGGTTAGATTGAAGAAATTTAGCTTCACATTCATCGATTTAGCCCACGTGAACTCAGATTTGATGGTTAGATTGAAGAAATTTAGCTTCACATTCATCGATTTAGCCCACGTGAACTCAGATTTGATGGTTAGATTGAAGAAATTTAGCTTCACATTCATCGATTTAGCCCACGTGAACTCAGATTTGATGGTTAGATTGAAGAAATTTAGCTTCACATCATCGATTTAGCCCACGTGAACTCAGATTTGATGGTTAGATTGAAGAAATTTAGCTTCACATTCATCGATTTAGCCCACGTGAACTCAGATTTGATGGTTAGATTGAAGAAATTTAGCTTCACATTCATCGATTTAGCCCACGTGAACTCAGATTTGATGGTTAGATTGAAGAAATTTAGCTTCACATTCATCGATTTAGCCCACGTGAACTCAGATTTGATGGTTAGATTGAAGAAATTTAGCTTCACATTCATCGATTTAGCCCACGTGAACTCAGATTTGATGGTTAGATTGAAGAAATTTAGCTTCACATTCATCGATTTAGCCCACGTGAACTCAGATTTGATGGTTAGATTGAAGAAATTTAGCTTCACATTCATCGATTTAGCCCACGTGAACTCAGATTTGATGGTTAGATTGAAGAAATTTAGCTTCACATTCATCGATTTAGCCCACGTGAACTCAGATTTGATGGTTAGATTGAAGAAATTTAGCTTCACATTCATCGATTTAGCCCACGTGAACTCAGATTTGATGGTTAGATTGAAGAAATTTAGCTTCACATTCATCGATTTAGCCCACGTGAACTCAGATTTGATGGTTAGATTGAAGAAATTAGCTTCACATTCATCGATTTAGCCCACGTGAACTCAGATTTGATGGTTAGATTGAAGAAATTTAGCTTCACATTCATCGATTTAGCCCACGTGAACTCAGATTTGATGGTTAGATTGAAGAAATTTAGCTTCACATTCATCGATTTAGCCCACGTGAACTCAGATTTGATGGTTAGATTGAAGAAATTTAGCTTCACATTCATCGATTTAGCCCACGTGAACTCAGATTTGATGGTTAGATTGAAGAAATTTAGCTTCACATTCATCGATTTAGCCCACGTGAACTCAGATTTGATGGTTAGATTGAAGAAATTTAGCTTCACATTCATCGATTTAGCCCACGTGAACTCAGATTTGATGGTAATGATTGAAGAAATTTAGCTTCACATTCATCGATTTAGCCCACGTGAACTCAGATTTGATGGTTAGATTGAAGAAATTTAGCTTCACATTCATCGATTTAGCCCACGTGAACTCAGATTTGATGGTTAGATTGAAGAAATTTAGCTTCACATTCATCGATTTAGCCCACGTGAACTCAGATTTGATGGTTAGATTGAAGAAATTTAGCTTCACATTCATCGATTTAGCCCACGTGAACTCAGATTTGATGGTTAGATTGAAGAAATTTAGCTTCACATTCATCGATTTAGCCCACGTGAACTCAGATTTGATGGTTAGATTGAAGAAATTTAGCTTCACATTCATCGATTTAGCCCACGTGAACTCAGATTTGATGGTTAGATTGAAGAAATTTAGCTTCACATTCGATTTAGCCCACGTGAACTCAGATTGATGGTTAGATTGAAGAAATTTAGCTTCACATTCATCGATTTAGCCCACGTGAACTCAGATTTGATGGTTAGATTGAAGAAATTTAGCTTCACATTCATCGATTTAGCCCACGTGAACTCAGATTTGATGGTTAGATTGAAGAAATTTAGCTTCACATTCATCGATTTAGCCCACGTGAACTCAGATTTGATGGTTAGATTGAAGAAATTTAGCTTCACATTCATCGATTTAGCCCACGTGAACTCAGATTTGATGGTTAGATTGAAGAAATTTAGCTTCACATTCATCGATTTAGCCCACGTGAACTCAGATTTGATGGTTAGATTGAAGAAATTTAGCTTCACATTCATCGATTTAGCCCACGTGAACTCAGATTTGATGGTTAGATTGAAGAAATTTAGCTTCACATTCATCGATTTAGCCCACGTGAACTCAGATTTGATGGTTAGATTGAAGAAATTTAGCTTCACATTCATCGATTTAGCCCACGTGAACTCAGATTTGATGGTTAGATTGAAGAAATTTAGCTTCACATTCATCGATTTAGCCCACGTGAACTCAGATTTGATGGTTAGATTGAAGAAATTTAGCTTCACATTCATCGATTTAGCCACGTGAACTCAGATTTGATGGTTAGATTGAAGAAATTTAGCTTCACATTCATCGATTTAGCCCACGTGAACTCAGATTTGATGGTTAGATTGAAGAAATTTAGCTTCACATTCATCGATTTAGCCCACGTGAACTCAGATTTGATGGTTAGATTGAAGAAATTTAGCTTCACATTCATCGATTTAGCCCACGTGAACTCAGATTTGATGGTTAGATTGAGAAATTTAGCTTCACATTCATCGATTTAGCCCACGTGAACTCAGATTTGATGGTTAGATTGAAGAAATTTAGCTTCACATTCATCGATTAGCCCACGTGAACTCAGATTTGATGGTTAGATTGAAGAAATTTAGCTTCACATTCATCGATTTAGCCCACGTGAACTCAGATTTGATGGTTAGATTGAAGAAATTTAGCTTCACATTCATCGATTTAGCCCACGTGAACTCAGATTTGATGGTTAGATTGAAGAAATTTAGCTTCACATTCATCGATTTAGCCCACGTGAACTCAGATTTGATGGTTAGATTGAAGAAATTTAGCTTCACATTCATCGATTTAGCCCACGTGAACTCAGATTTGATGGTTAGATTGAAGAAATTTAGCTTCACATTCATCGATTTAGCCCACGTGAACTCAGATTGATGGTTAGATTGAAGAAATTTAGCTTCACATTCATCGATTTAGCCACGTGAACTCAGATTTGATGGTTAGATTGAAGAAATTTAGCTTCACATTCATCGATTTAGCCCACGTGAACTCAGATTGATGGTAGATTGAAGAAATTTAGCTTCACATTCATCGATTTAGCCCACGTGAACTCAGATTTGATGGTTAGATTGAAGAAATTTAGCTTCACATTGTCGATTTAGCCCACGTGAACTCAGATTGATGGTAGATTGAAGAAATTTAGCTTCACATTCATCGATTTTAGCCCACGTGAACTCAGATTTGATGGTTAGATTGAAGAAATTTAGCTTCACATTCATCGATTTAGCCCACGTGAACTCAGATTTGATGGTTAGATTGAAGAAATTTAGCTACTTCATAGATTGCACGTGAACTCAGATTTGATGGTTAGATTGAAGAAATTTAGCTTCACATTCATCGATTAGCCCACGTGAACTCAGATTTGATGGTTAGATTGAAGAAATTTAGCTTCACATTCTCGATTTAGCCCACGTGAATCAGATTGATGGTTAGATTGAAGAAATTAGCTTCACATTCATCGATTAGCCCACGTGAACTCAGATTGATGGTTAGATTGAAGAAATTTAGCTTCACATTCATCGATTTAGCCCACGTGAACTCAGATTTGATGGTTAGATTGAAGAAATTTAGCTTCACATTCATCGATTTAGCCCACGTGAACTCAGATTGATGGTAGATTGAAGAAATTTAGCTTCAATTCATCGATTTAGCCACGTGAACTCAGATTTGATGGTTAGATTGAGAAATTTAGTTCACATTCATCGATTAGCCCACGTGAACTCAGATTTGATGTTAGATTGAGAAATTTAGCTTCACATTCAGATTTAGCCCACGTGAACTCAGATTTGATGGTTAGATTGAAGAAATTTAGCTTCACATTCATCGATTTAGCCCACGTGA
>MRSW03000680.1:0-22785 GCA_001923025.3 Taenia multiceps
GCTTCACATTCATCGATTTAGCCACGTGAACTCAGATTTGATGGTTAGATTGAAGAAATTTAGTTCAATCATCGATTTAGCCACGTGAACTCAGATTTGATGGTTAGATTGAAGAAATTTAGCTTCACATTCATCGATTTAGCCCACGTGAACTCAGATTTGATGGTTAGATTGAAGAAATTTAGCTTCACATTCATCGATTTAGCCCACGTGAACTCAGATTTGATGGTTAGATTGAAGAAATTTAGCTTCACATTCATCGATTTAGCCCACGTGAACTCAGATTTGATGGTTAGATTGAAGAAATTTAGCTTCACATTCATCGATTTAGCCCACGTGAACTCAGATTTGATGGTTAGATTGAAGAAATTTAGCTTCACATTCATCGATTTAGCCCACGTGAACTCAGATTTGATGGTTAGATTGAAGAAATTTAGCTTCACATTCATCGATTTAGCCCACGTGAACTCAGATTTGATGGTTAGATTGAAGAAATTTAGCTTCACATTCATCGATTTAGCCCACGTGAACTCAGATTTGATGGTTAGATTGAAGAAATTTAGCTTCACATTCATCGATTTAGCCCACGTGAACTCAGATTTGATGGTTAGATTGAAGAAATTTAGCTTCACATTCATCGATTTAGCCCACGTGAACTCAGATTTGATGGTTAGATTGAAGAAATTTAGCTTCACATTCATCGATTTAGCCCACGTGAACTCAGATTTGATGGTTAGATTGAAGAAATTTAGCTTCACATTCATCGATTTAGCCCACGTGAACTCAGATTTGATGGTTAGATTGAAGAAATTTAGCTTCACATTCATCGATTTAGCCCACGTGAACTCAGATTTGATGGTTAGATTGAAGAAATTTAGCTTCACATTCATCGATTTAGCCCACGTGAACTCAGATTTGATGGTTAGATTGAAGAAATTTAGCTTCACATTCATCGATTTAGCCCACGTGAACTCAGATTTGATGGTTAGATTGAAGAAATTTAGCTTCACATTCATCGATTTAGCCCACGTGAACTCAGATTTGATGGTTAGATTGAAGAAATTTAGCTTCACATTCATCGATTTAGCCCACGTGAACTCAGATTTGATGGTTAGATTGAAGAAATTTAGCTTCACATTCATCGATTTAGCCCACGTGAACTCAGATTTGATGGTTAGATTGAAGAAATTTAGCTTCACATTCATCGATTTAGCCCACGTGAACTCAGATTTGATGGTTAGATTGAAGAAATTTAGCTTCACATTCATCGATTTAGCCCACGTGAACTCAGATTTGATGGTTAGATTGAAGAAATTTAGCTTCACATTCATCGATTTAGCCCACGTGAACTCAGATTTGATGGTTAGATTGAAGAAATTTAGCTTCACATTCATCGATTTAGCCCACGTGAACTCAGATTTGATGGTTAGATTGAAGAAATTTAGCTTCACATTCATCGATTTAGCCCACGTGAACTCAGATTTGATGGTTAGATTGAAGAAATTTAGCTTCACATTCATCGATTTAGCCCACGTGAACTCAGATTTGATGGTTAGATTGAAGAAATTTAGCTTCACATTCATCGATTTAGCCCACGTGAACTCAGATTTGATGGTTAGATTGAAGAAATTTAGCTTCACATTCATCGATTTAGCCCACGTGAACTCAGATTTGATGGTTAGATTGAAGAAATTTAGCTTCACATTCATCGATTTAGCCCACGTGAACTCAGATTTGATGGTTAGATTGAAGAAATTTAGCTTCACATTCATCGATTTAGCCCACGTGAACTCAGATTTGATGGTTAGATTGAAGAAATTTAGCTTCACATTCATCGATTTAGCCCACGTGAACTCAGATTTGATGGTTAGATTGAAGAAATTTAGCTTCACATTCATCGATTTAGCCCACGTGAACTCAGATTTGATGGTTAGATTGAAGAAATTTAGCTTCACATTCATCGATTTAGCCCACGTGAACTCAGATTTGATGGTTAGATTGAAGAAATTTAGCTTCACATTCATCGATTTAGCCCACGTGAACTCAGATTTGATGGTTAGATTGAAGAAATTTAGCTTCACATTCATCGATTTAGCCCACGTGAACTCAGATTTGATGGTTAGATTGAAGAAATTTAGCTTCACATTCATCGATTTAGCCCACGTGAACTCAGATTTGATGGTTAGATTGAAGAAATTTAGCTTCACATTCATCGATTTAGCCCACGTGAACTCAGATTTGATGGTTAGATTGAAGAAATTTAGCTTCACATTCATCGATTTAGCCCACGTGAACTCAGATTTGATGGTTAGATTGAAGAAATTTAGCTTCACATTCATCGATTTAGCCCACGTGAACTCAGATTTGATGGTTAGATTGAAGAAATTTAGCTTCACATTCATCGATTTAGCCCACGTGAACTCAGATTTGATGGTTAGATTGAAGAAATTTAGCTTCACATTCATCGATTTAGCCCACGTGAACTCAGATTTGATGGTTAGATTGAAGAAATTTAGCTTCACATTCATCGATTTAGCCCACGTGAACTCAGATTTGATGGTTAGATTGAAGAAATTTAGCTTCACATTCATCGATTTAGCCCACGTGAACTCAGATTTGATGGTTAGATTGAAGAAATTTAGCTTCACATTCATCGATTTAGCCCACGTGAACTCAGATTTGATGGTTAGATTGAAGAAATTTAGCTTCACATTCATCGATTTAGCCCACGTGAACTCAGATTTGATGGTTAGATTGAAGAAATTTAGCTTCACATTCATCGATTTAGCCCACGTGAACTCAGATTTGATGGTTAGATTGAAGAAATTTAGCTTCACATTCATCGATTTAGCCCACGTGAACTCAGATTTGATGGTTAGATTGAAGAAATTTAGCTTCACATTCATCGATTTAGCCCACGTGAACTCAGATTTGATGGTTAGATTGAAGAAATTTAGCTTCACATTCATCGATTTAGCCCACGTGAACTCAGATTTGATGGTTAGATTGAAGAAATTTAGCTTCACATTCATCGATTTAGCCCACGTGAACTCAGATTTGATGGTTAGATTGAAGAAATTTAGCTTCACATTCATCGATTTAGCCCACGTGAACTCAGATTTGATGGTTAGATTGAAGAAATTTAGCTTCACATTCATCGATTTAGCCCACGTGAACTCAGATTTGATGGTTAGATTGAAGAAATTTAGCTTCACATTCATCGATTTAGCCCACGTGAACTCAGATTTGATGGTTAGATTGAAGAAATTTAGCTTCACATTCATCGATTTAGCCCACGTGAACTCAGATTTGATGGTTAGATTGAAGAAATTTAGCTTCACATTCATCGATTTAGCCCACGTGAACTCAGATTTGATGGTTAGATTGAAGAAATTTAGCTTCACATTCATCGATTTAGCCCACGTGAACTCAGATTTGATGGTTAGATTGAAGAAATTTAGCTTCACATTCATCGATTTAGCCCACGTGAACTCAGATTTGATGGTTAGATTGAAGAAATTTAGCTTCACATTCATCGATTTAGCCCACGTGAACTCAGATTTGATGGTTAGATTGAAGAAATTTAGCTTCACATTCATCGATTTAGCCCACGTGAACTCAGATTTGATGGTTAGATTGAAGAAATTTAGCTTCACATTCATCGATTTAGCCCACGTGAACTCAGATTTGATGGTTAGATTGAAGAAATTTAGCTTCACATTCATCGATTTAGCCCACGTGAACTCAGATTTGATGGTTAGATTGAAGAAATTTAGCTTCACATTCATCGATTTAGCCCACGTGAACTCAGATTTGATGGTTAGATTGAAGAAATTTAGCTTCACATTCATCGATTTAGCCCACGTGAACTCAGATTTGATGGTTAGATTGAAGAAATTTAGCTTCACATTCATCGATTTAGCCCACGTGAACTCAGATTTGATGGTTAGATTGAAGAAATTTAGCTTCACATTCATCGATTTAGCCCACGTGAACTCAGATTTGATGGTTAGATTGAAGAAATTTAGCTTCACATTCATCGATTTAGCCCACGTGAACTCAGATTTGATGGTTAGATTGAAGAAATTTAGCTTCACATTCATCGATTTAGCCCACGTGAACTCAGATTTGATGGTTAGATTGAAGAAATTTAGCTTCACATTCATCGATTTAGCCCACGTGAACTCAGATTTGATGGTTAGATTGAAGAAATTTAGCTTCACATTCATCGATTTAGCCCACGTGAACTCAGATTTGATGGTTAGATTGAAGAAATTTAGCTTCACATTCATCGATTTAGCCCACGTGAACTCAGATTTGATGGTTAGATTGAAGAAATTTAGCTTCACATTCATCGATTTAGCCCACGTGAACTCAGATTTGATGGTTAGATTGAAGAAATTTAGCTTCACATTCATCGATTTAGCCCACGTGAACTCAGATTTGATGGTTAGATTGAAGAAATTTAGCTTCACATTCATCGATTTAGCCCACGTGAACTCAGATTTGATGGTTAGATTGAAGAAATTTAGCTTCACATTCATCGATTTAGCCCACGTGAACTCAGATTTGATGGTTAGATTGAAGAAATTTAGCTTCACATTCATCGATTTAGCCCACGTGAACTCAGATTTGATGGTTAGATTGAAGAAATTTAGCTTCACATTCATCGATTTAGCCCACGTGAACTCAGATTTGATGGTTAGATTGAAGAAATTTAGCTTCACATTCATCGATTTAGCCCACGTGAACTCAGATTTGATGGTTAGATTGAAGAAATTTAGCTTCACATTCATCGATTTAGCCCACGTGAACTCAGATTTGATGGTTAGATTGAAGAAATTTAGCTTCACATTCATCGATTTAGCCCACGTGAACTCAGATTTGATGGTTAGATTGAAGAAATTTAGCTTCACATTCATCGATTTAGCCCACGTGAACTCAGATTTGATGGTTAGATTGAAGAAATTTAGCTTCACATTCATCGATTTAGCCCACGTGAACTCAGATTTGATGGTTAGATTGAAGAAATTTAGCTTCACATTCATCGATTTAGCCCACGTGAACTCAGATTTGATGGTTAGATTGAAGAAATTTAGCTTCACATTCATCGATTTAGCCCACGTGAACTCAGATTTGATGGTTAGATTGAAGAAATTTAGCTTCACATTCATCGATTTAGCCCACGTGAACTCAGATTTGATGGTTAGATTGAAGAAATTTAGCTTCACATTCATCGATTTAGCCCACGTGAACTCAGATTTGATGGTTAGATTGAAGAAATTTAGCTTCACATTCATCGATTTAGCCCACGTGAACTCAGATTTGATGGTTAGATTGAAGAAATTTAGCTTCACATTCATCGATTTAGCCCACGTGAACTCAGATTTGATGGTTAGATTGAAGAAATTTAGCTTCACATTCATCGATTTAGCCCACGTGAACTCAGATTTGATGGTTAGATTGAAGAAATTTAGCTTCACATTCATCGATTTAGCCCACGTGAACTCAGATTTGATGGTTAGATTGAAGAAATTTAGCTTCACATTCATCGATTTAGCCCACGTGAACTCAGATTTGATGGTTAGATTGAAGAAATTTAGCTTCACATTCATCGATTTAGCCCACGTGAACTCAGATTTGATGGTTAGATTGAAGAAATTTAGCTTCACATTCATCGATTTAGCCCACGTGAACTCAGATTTGATGGTTAGATTGAAGAAATTTAGCTTCACATTCATCGATTTAGCCCACGTGAACTCAGATTTGATGGTTAGATTGAAGAAATTTAGCTTCACATTCATCGATTTAGCCCACGTGAACTCAGATTTGATGGTTAGATTGAAGAAATTTAGCTTCACATTCATCGATTTAGCCCACGTGAACTCAGATTTGATGGTTAGATTGAAGAAATTTAGCTTCACATTCATCGATTTAGCCCACGTGAACTCAGATTTGATGGTTAGATTGAAGAAATTTAGCTTCACATTCATCGATTTAGCCCACGTGAACTCAGATTTGATGGTTAGATTGAAGAAATTTAGCTTCACATTCATCGATTTAGCCCACGTGAACTCAGATTTGATGGTTAGATTGAAGAAATTTAGCTTCACATTCATCGATTTAGCCCACGTGAACTCAGATTTGATGGTTAGATTGAAGAAATTTAGCTTCACATTCATCGATTTAGCCCACGTGAACTCAGATTTGATGGTTAGATTGAAGAAATTTAGCTTCACATTCATCGATTTAGCCCACGTGAACTCAGATTTGATGGTTAGATTGAAGAAATTTAGCTTCACATTCATCGATTTAGCCCACGTGAACTCAGATTTGATGGTTAGATTGAAGAAATTTAGCTTCACATTCATCGATTTAGCCCACGTGAACTCAGATTTGATGGTTAGATTGAAGAAATTTAGCTTCACATTCATCGATTTAGCCCACGTGAACTCAGATTTGATGGTTAGATTGAAGAAATTTAGCTTCACATTCATCGATTTAGCCCACGTGAACTCAGATTTGATGGTTAGATTGAAGAAATTTAGCTTCACATTCATCGATTTAGCCCACGTGAACTCAGATTTGATGGTTAGATTGAAGAAATTTAGCTTCACATTCATCGATTTAGCCCACGTGAACTCAGATTTGATGGTTAGATTGAAGAAATTTAGCTTCACATTCATCGATTTAGCCCACGTGAACTCAGATTTGATGGTTAGATTGAAGAAATTTAGCTTCACATTCATCGATTTAGCCCACGTGAACTCAGATTTGATGGTTAGATTGAAGAAATTTAGCTTCACATTCATCGATTTAGCCCACGTGAACTCAGATTTGATGGTTAGATTGAAGAAATTTAGCTTCACATTCATCGATTTAGCCCACGTGAACTCAGATTTGATGGTTAGATTGAAGAAATTTAGCTTCACATTCATCGATTTAGCCCACGTGAACTCAGATTTGATGGTTAGATTGAAGAAATTTAGCTTCACATTCATCGATTTAGCCCACGTGAACTCAGATTTGATGGTTAGATTGAAGAAATTTAGCTTCACATTCATCGATTTAGCCCACGTGAACTCAGATTTGATGGTTAGATTGAAGAAATTTAGCTTCACATTCATCGATTTAGCCCACGTGAACTCAGATTTGATGGTTAGATTGAAGAAATTTAGCTTCACATTCATCGATTTAGCCCACGTGAACTCAGATTTGATGGTTAGATTGAAGAAATTTAGCTTCACATTCATCGATTTAGCCCACGTGAACTCAGATTTGATGGTTAGATTGAAGAAATTTAGCTTCACATTCATCGATTTAGCCCACGTGAACTCAGATTTGATGGTTAGATTGAAGAAATTTAGCTTCACATTCATCGATTTAGCCCACGTGAACTCAGATTTGATGGTTAGATTGAAGAAATTTAGCTTCACATTCATCGATTTAGCCCACGTGAACTCAGATTTGATGGTTAGATTGAAGAAATTTAGCTTCACATTCATCGATTTAGCCCACGTGAACTCAGATTTGATGGTTAGATTGAAGAAATTTAGCTTCACATTCATCGATTTAGCCCACGTGAACTCAGATTTGATGGTTAGATTGAAGAAATTTAGCTTCACATTCATCGATTTAGCCCACGTGAACTCAGATTTGATGGTTAGATTGAAGAAATTTAGCTTCACATTCATCGATTTAGCCCACGTGAACTCAGATTTGATGGTTAGATTGAAGAAATTTAGCTTCACATTCATCGATTTAGCCCACGTGAACTCAGATTTGATGGTTAGATTGAAGAAATTTAGCTTCACATTCATCGATTTAGCCCACGTGAACTCAGATTTGATGGTTAGATTGAAGAAATTTAGCTTCACATTCATCGATTTAGCCCACGTGAACTCAGATTTGATGGTTAGATTGAAGAAATTTAGCTTCACATTCATCGATTTAGCCCACGTGAACTCAGATTTGATGGTTAGATTGAAGAAATTTAGCTTCACATTCATCGATTTAGCCCACGTGAACTCAGATTTGATGGTTAGATTGAAGAAATTTAGCTTCACATTCATCGATTTAGCCCACGTGAACTCAGATTTGATGGTTAGATTGAAGAAATTTAGCTTCACATTCATCGATTTAGCCCACGTGAACTCAGATTTGATGGTTAGATTGAAGAAATTTAGCTTCACATTCATCGATTTAGCCCACGTGAACTCAGATTTGATGGTTAGATTGAAGAAATTTAGCTTCACATTCATCGATTTAGCCCACGTGAACTCAGATTTGATGGTTAGATTGAAGAAATTTAGCTTCACATTCATCGATTTAGCCCACGTGAACTCAGATTTGATGGTTAGATTGAAGAAATTTAGCTTCACATTCATCGATTTAGCCCACGTGAACTCAGATTTGATGGTTAGATTGAAGAAATTTAGCTTCACATTCATCGATTTAGCCCACGTGAACTCAGATTTGATGGTTAGATTGAAGAAATTTAGCTTCACATTCATCGATTTAGCCCACGTGAACTCAGATTTGATGGTTAGATTGAAGAAATTTAGCTTCACATTCATCGATTTAGCCCACGTGAACTCAGATTTGATGGTTAGATTGAAGAAATTTAGCTTCACATTCATCGATTTAGCCCACGTGAACTCAGATTTGATGGTTAGATTGAAGAAATTTAGCTTCACATTCATCGATTTAGCCCACGTGAACTCAGATTTGATGGTTAGATTGAAGAAATTTAGCTTCACATTCATCGATTTAGCCCACGTGAACTCAGATTTGATGGTTAGATTGAAGAAATTTAGCTTCACATTCATCGATTTAGCCCACGTGAACTCAGATTTGATGGTTAGATTGAAGAAATTTAGCTTCACATTCATCGATTTAGCCCACGTGAACTCAGATTTGATGGTTAGATTGAAGAAATTTAGCTTCACATTCATCGATTTAGCCCACGTGAACTCAGATTTGATGGTTAGATTGAAGAAATTTAGCTTCACATTCATCGATTTAGCCCACGTGAACTCAGATTTGATGGTTAGATTGAAGAAATTTAGCTTCACATTCATCGATTTAGCCCACGTGAACTCAGATTTGATGGTTAGATTGAAGAAATTTAGCTTCACATTCATCGATTTAGCCCACGTGAACTCAGATTTGATGGTTAGATTGAAGAAATTTAGCTTCACATTCATCGATTTAGCCCACGTGAACTCAGATTTGATGGTTAGATTGAAGAAATTTAGCTTCACATTCATCGATTTAGCCCACGTGAACTCAGATTTGATGGTTAGATTGAAGAAATTTAGCTTCACATTCATCGATTTAGCCCACGTGAACTCAGATTTGATGGTTAGATTGAAGAAATTTAGCTTCACATTCATCGATTTAGCCCACGTGAACTCAGATTTGATGGTTAGATTGAAGAAATTTAGCTTCACATTCATCGATTTAGCCCACGTGAACTCAGATTTGATGGTTAGATTGAAGAAATTTAGCTTCACATTCATCGATTTAGCCCACGTGAACTCAGATTTGATGGTTAGATTGAAGAAATTTAGCTTCACATTCATCGATTTAGCCCACGTGAACTCAGATTTGATGGTTAGATTGAAGAAATTTAGCTTCACATTCATCGATTTAGCCCACGTGAACTCAGATTTGATGGTTAGATTGAAGAAATTTAGCTTCACATTCATCGATTTAGCCCACGTGAACTCAGATTTGATGGTTAGATTGAAGAAATTTAGCTTCACATTCATCGATTTAGCCCACGTGAACTCAGATTTGATGGTTAGATTGAAGAAATTTAGCTTCACATTCATCGATTTAGCCCACGTGAACTCAGATTTGATGGTTAGATTGAAGAAATTTAGCTTCACATTCATCGATTTAGCCCACGTGAACTCAGATTTGATGGTTAGATTGAAGAAATTTAGCTTCACATTCATCGATTTAGCCCACGTGAACTCAGATTTGATGGTTAGATTGAAGAAATTTAGCTTCACATTCATCGATTTAGCCCACGTGAACTCAGATTTGATGGTTAGATTGAAGAAATTTAGCTTCACATTCATCGATTTAGCCCACGTGAACTCAGATTTGATGGTTAGATTGAAGAAATTTAGCTTCACATTCATCGATTTAGCCCACGTGAACTCAGATTTGATGGTTAGATTGAAGAAATTTAGCTTCACATTCATCGATTTAGCCCACGTGAACTCAGATTTGATGGTTAGATTGAAGAAATTTAGCTTCACATTCATCGATTTAGCCCACGTGAACTCAGATTTGATGGTTAGATTGAAGAAATTTAGCTTCACATTCATCGATTTAGCCCACGTGAACTCAGATTTGATGGTTAGATTGAAGAAATTTAGCTTCACATTCATCGATTTAGCCCACGTGAACTCAGATTTGATGGTTAGATTGAAGAAATTTAGCTTCACATTCATCGATTTAGCCCACGTGAACTCAGATTTGATGGTTAGATTGAAGAAATTTAGCTTCACATTCATCGATTTAGCCCACGTGAACTCAGATTTGATGGTTAGATTGAAGAAATTTAGCTTCACATTCATCGATTTAGCCCACGTGAACTCAGATTTGATGGTTAGATTGAAGAAATTTAGCTTCACATTCATCGATTTAGCCCACGTGAACTCAGATTTGATGGTTAGATTGAAGAAATTTAGCTTCACATTCATCGATTTAGCCCACGTGAACTCAGATTTGATGGTTAGATTGAAGAAATTTAGCTTCACATTCATCGATTTAGCCCACGTGAACTCAGATTTGATGGTTAGATTGAAGAAATTTAGCTTCACATTCATCGATTTAGCCCACGTGAACTCAGATTTGATGGTTAGATTGAAGAAATTTAGCTTCACATTCATCGATTTAGCCCACGTGAACTCAGATTTGATGGTTAGATTGAAGAAATTTAGCTTCACATTCATCGATTTAGCCCACGTGAACTCAGATTTGATGGTTAGATTGAAGAAATTTAGCTTCACATTCATCGATTTAGCCCACGTGAACTCAGATTTGATGGTTAGATTGAAGAAATTTAGCTTCACATTCATCGATTTAGCCCACGTGAACTCAGATTTGATGGTTAGATTGAAGAAATTTAGCTTCACATTCATCGATTTAGCCCACGTGAACTCAGATTTGATGGTTAGATTGAAGAAATTTAGCTTCACATTCATCGATTTAGCCCACGTGAACTCAGATTTGATGGTTAGATTGAAGAAATTTAGCTTCACATTCATCGATTTAGCCCACGTGAACTCAGATTTGATGGTTAGATTGAAGAAATTTAGCTTCACATTCATCGATTTAGCCCACGTGAACTCAGATTTGATGGTTAGATTGAAGAAATTTAGCTTCACATTCATCGATTTAGCCCACGTGAACTCAGATTTGATGGTTAGATTGAAGAAATTTAGCTTCACATTCATCGATTTAGCCCACGTGAACTCAGATTTGATGGTTAGATTGAAGAAATTTAGCTTCACATTCATCGATTTAGCCCACGTGAACTCAGATTTGATGGTTAGATTGAAGAAATTTAGCTTCACATTCATCGATTTAGCCCACGTGAACTCAGATTTGATGGTTAGATTGAAGAAATTTAGCTTCACATTCATCGATTTAGCCCACGTGAACTCAGATTTGATGGTTAGATTGAAGAAATTTAGCTTCACATTCATCGATTTAGCCCACGTGAACTCAGATTTGATGGTTAGATTGAAGAAATTTAGCTTCACATTCATCGATTTAGCCCACGTGAACTCAGATTTGATGGTTAGATTGAAGAAATTTAGCTTCACATTCATCGATTTAGCCCACGTGAACTCAGATTTGATGGTTAGATTGAAGAAATTTAGCTTCACATTCATCGATTTAGCCCACGTGAACTCAGATTTGATGGTTAGATTGAAGAAATTTAGCTTCACATTCATCGATTTAGCCCACGTGAACTCAGATTTGATGGTTAGATTGAAGAAATTTAGCTTCACATTCATCGATTTAGCCCACGTGAACTCAGATTTGATGGTTAGATTGAAGAAATTTAGCTTCACATTCATCGATTTAGCCCACGTGAACTCAGATTTGATGGTTAGATTGAAGAAATTTAGCTTCACATTCATCGATTTAGCCCACGTGAACTCAGATTTGATGGTTAGATTGAAGAAATTTAGCTTCACATTCATCGATTTAGCCCACGTGAACTCAGATTTGATGGTTAGATTGAAGAAATTTAGCTTCACATTCATCGATTTAGCCCACGTGAACTCAGATTTGATGGTTAGATTGAAGAAATTTAGCTTCACATTCATCGATTTAGCCCACGTGAACTCAGATTTGATGGTTAGATTGAAGAAATTTAGCTTCACATTCATCGATTTAGCCCACGTGAACTCAGATTTGATGGTTAGATTGAAGAAATTTAGCTTCACATTCATCGATTTAGCCCACGTGAACTCAGATTTGATGGTTAGATTGAAGAAATTTAGCTTCACATTCATCGATTTAGCCCACGTGAACTCAGATTTGATGGTTAGATTGAAGAAATTTAGCTTCACATTCATCGATTTAGCCCACGTGAACTCAGATTTGATGGTTAGATTGAAGAAATTTAGCTTCACATTCATCGATTTAGCCCACGTGAACTCAGATTTGATGGTTAGATTGAAGAAATTTAGCTTCACATTCATCGATTTAGCCCACGTGAACTCAGATTTGATGGTTAGATTGAAGAAATTTAGCTTCACATTCATCGATTTAGCCCACGTGAACTCAGATTTGATGGTTAGATTGAAGAAATTTAGCTTCACATTCATCGATTTAGCCCACGTGAACTCAGATTTGATGGTTAGATTGAAGAAATTTAGCTTCACATTCATCGATTTAGCCCACGTGAACTCAGATTTGATGGTTAGATTGAAGAAATTTAGCTTCACATTCATCGATTTAGCCCACGTGAACTCAGATTTGATGGTTAGATTGAAGAAATTTAGCTTCACATTCATCGATTTAGCCCACGTGAACTCAGATTTGATGGTTAGATTGAAGAAATTTAGCTTCACATTCATCGATTTAGCCCACGTGAACTCAGATTTGATGGTTAGATTGAAGAAATTTAGCTTCACATTCATCGATTTAGCCCACGTGAACTCAGATTTGATGGTTAGATTGAAGAAATTTAGCTTCACATTCATCGATTTAGCCCACGTGAACTCAGATTTGATGGTTAGATTGAAGAAATTTAGCTTCACATTCATCGATTTAGCCCACGTGAACTCAGATTTGATGGTTAGATTGAAGAAATTTAGCTTCACATTCATCGATTTAGCCCACGTGAACTCAGATTTGATGGTTAGATTGAAGAAATTTAGCTTCACATTCATCGATTTAGCCCACGTGAACTCAGATTTGATGGTTAGATTGAAGAAATTTAGCTTCACATTCATCGATTTAGCCCACGTGAACTCAGATTTGATGGTTAGATTGAAGAAATTTAGCTTCACATTCATCGATTTAGCCCACGTGAACTCAGATTTGATGGTTAGATTGAAGAAATTTAGCTTCACATTCATCGATTTAGCCCACGTGAACTCAGATTTGATGGTTAGATTGAAGAAATTTAGCTTCACATTCATCGATTTAGCCCACGTGAACTCAGATTTGATGGTTAGATTGAAGAAATTTAGCTTCACATTCATCGATTTAGCCCACGTGAACTCAGATTTGATGGTTAGATTGAAGAAATTTAGCTTCACATTCATCGATTTAGCCCACGTGAACTCAGATTTGATGGTTAGATTGAAGAAATTTAGCTTCACATTCATCGATTTAGCCCACGTGAACTCAGATTTGATGGTTAGATTGAAGAAATTTAGCTTCACATTCATCGATTTAGCCCACGTGAACTCAGATTTGATGGTTAGATTGAAGAAATTTAGCTTCACATTCATCGATTTAGCCCACGTGAACTCAGATTTGATGGTTAGATTGAAGAAATTTAGCTTCACATTCATCGATTTAGCCCACGTGAACTCAGATTTGATGGTTAGATTGAAGAAATTTAGCTTCACATTCATCGATTTAGCCCACGTGAACTCAGATTTGATGGTTAGATTGAAGAAATTTAGCTTCACATTCATCGATTTAGCCCACGTGAACTCAGATTTGATGGTTAGATTGAAGAAATTTAGCTTCACATTCATCGATTTAGCCCACGTGAACTCAGATTTGATGGTTAGATTGAAGAAATTTAGCTTCACATTCATCGATTTAGCCCACGTGAACTCAGATTTGATGGTTAGATTGAAGAAATTTAGCTTCACATTCATCGATTTAGCCCACGTGAACTCAGATTTGATGGTTAGATTGAAGAAATTTAGCTTCACATTCATCGATTTAGCCCACGTGAACTCAGATTTGATGGTTAGATTGAAGAAATTTAGCTTCACATTCATCGATTTAGCCCACGTGAACTCAGATTTGATGGTTAGATTGAAGAAATTTAGCTTCACATTCATCGATTTAGCCCACGTGAACTCAGATTTGATGGTTAGATTGAAGAAATTTAGCTTCACATTCATCGATTTAGCCCACGTGAACTCAGATTTGATGGTTAGATTGAAGAAATTTAGCTTCACATTCATCGATTTAGCCCACGTGAACTCAGATTTGATGGTTAGATTGAAGAAATTTAGCTTCACATTCATCGATTTAGCCCACGTGAACTCAGATTTGATGGTTAGATTGAAGAAATTTAGCTTCACATTCATCGATTTAGCCCACGTGAACTCAGATTTGATGGTTAGATTGAAGAAATTTAGCTTCACATTCATCGATTTAGCCCACGTGAACTCAGATTTGATGGTTAGATTGAAGAAATTTAGCTTCACATTCATCGATTTAGCCCACGTGAACTCAGATTTGATGGTTAGATTGAAGAAATTTAGCTTCACATTCATCGATTTAGCCCACGTGAACTCAGATTTGATGGTTAGATTGAAGAAATTTAGCTTCACATTCATCGATTTAGCCCACGTGAACTCAGATTTGATGGTTAGATTGAAGAAATTTAGCTTCACATTCATCGATTTAGCCCACGTGAACTCAGATTTGATGGTTAGATTGAAGAAATTTAGCTTCACATTCATCGATTTAGCCCACGTGAACTCAGATTTGATGGTTAGATTGAAGAAATTTAGCTTCACATTCATCGATTTAGCCCACGTGAACTCAGATTTGATGGTTAGATTGAAGAAATTTAGCTTCACATTCATCGATTTAGCCCACGTGAACTCAGATTTGATGGTTAGATTGAAGAAATTTAGCTTCACATTCATCGATTTAGCCCACGTGAACTCAGATTTGATGGTTAGATTGAAGAAATTTAGCTTCACATTCATCGATTTAGCCCACGTGAACTCAGATTTG
This sequence comes from Taenia multiceps, assembly GCA_001923025.3. Lineage (NCBI taxonomy): Eukaryota > Metazoa > Platyhelminthes > Cestoda > Cyclophyllidea > Taeniidae > Taenia > Taenia multiceps. Next base: position 15,472 of record MRSW03000680.1, read on the forward strand.
ATGGTTAGATTGAAGAAATTTAGCTTCACATTCATCGATTTAGCCCACGTGAACTCAGATTTGATGGTTAGATTGAAGAAATTTAGCTTCACATTCATCGATTTAGCCCACGTGAACTCAGATTTGATGGTTAGATTGAAGAAATTTAGCTTCACATTCATCGATTTAGCCCACGTGAACTCAGATTTGATGGTTAGATTGAAGAAATTTAGCTTCACATTCATCGATTTAGCCCACGTGAACTCAGATTTGATGGTTAGATTGAAGAAATTTAGCTTCACATTCATCGATTTAGCCCACGTGAACTCAGATTTGATGGTTAGATTGAAGAAATTTAGCTTCACATTCATCGATTTAGCCCACGTGAACTCAGATTTGATGGTTAGATTGAAGAAATTTAGCTTCACATTCATCGATTTAGCCCACGTGAACTCAGATTTGATGGTTAGATTGAAGAAATTTAGCTTCACATTCATCGATTTAGCCCACGTGAACTCAGATTTGATGGTTAGATTGAAGAAATTTAGCTTCACATTCATCGATTTAGCCCACGTGAACTCAGATTTGATGGTTAGATTGAAGAAATTTAGCTTCACATTCATCGATTTAGCCCACGTGAACTCAGATTTGATGGTTAGATTGAAGAAATTTAGCTTCACATTCATCGATTTAGCCCACGTGAACTCAGATTTGATGGTTAGATTGAAGAAATTTAGCTTCACATTCATCGATTTAGCCCACGTGAACTCAGATTTGATGGTTAGATTGAAGAAATTTAGCTTCACATTCATCGATTTAGCCCACGTGAACTCAGATTTGATGGTTAGATTGAAGAAATTTAGCTTCACATTCATCGATTTAGCCCACGTGAACTCAGATTTGATGGTTAGATTGAAGAAATTTAGCTTCACATTCATCGATTTAGCCCACGTGAACTCAGATTTGATGGTTAGATTGAAGAAATTTAGCTTCACATTCATCGATTTAGCCCACGTGAACTCAGATTTGATGGTTAGATTGAAGAAATTTAGCTTCACATTCATCGATTTAGCCCACGTGAACTCAGATTTGATGGTTAGATTGAAGAAATTTAGCTTCACATTCATCGATTTAGCCCACGTGAACTCAGATTTGATGGTTAGATTGAAGAAATTTAGCTTCACATTCATCGATTTAGCCCACGTGAACTCAGATTTGATGGTTAGATTGAAGAAATTTAGCTTCACATTCATCGATTTAGCCCACGTGAACTCAGATTTGATGGTTAGATTGAAGAAATTTAGCTTCACATTCATCGATTTAGCCCACGTGAACTCAGATTTGATGGTTAGATTGAAGAAATTTAGCTTCACATTCATCGATTTAGCCCACGTGAACTCAGATTTGATGGTTAGATTGAAGAAATTTAGCTTCACATTCATCGATTTAGCCCACGTGAACTCAGATTTGATGGTTAGATTGAAGAAATTTAGCTTCACATTCATCGATTTAGCCCACGTGAACTCAGATTTGATGGTTAGATTGAAGAAATTTAGCTTCACATTCATCGATTTAGCCCACGTGAACTCAGATTTGATGGTTAGATTGAAGAAATTTAGCTTCACATTCATCGATTTAGCCCACGTGAACTCAGATTTGATGGTTAGATTGAAGAAATTTAGCTTCACATTCATCGATTTAGCCCACGTGAACTCAGATTTGATGGTTAGATTGAAGAAATTTAGCTTCACATTCATCGATTTAGCCCACGTGAACTCAGATTTGATGGTTAGATTGAAGAAATTTAGCTTCACATTCATCGATTTAGCCCACGTGAACTCAGATTTGATGGTTAGATTGAAGAAATTTAGCTTCACATTCATCGATTTAGCCCACGTGAACTCAGATTTGATGGTTAGATTGAAGAAATTTAGCTTCACATTCATCGATTTAGCCCACGTGAACTCAGATTTGATGGTTAGATTGAAGAAATTTAGCTTCACATTCATCGATTTAGCCCACGTGAACTCAGATTTGATGGTTAGATTGAAGAAATTTAGCTTCACATTCATCGATTTAGCCCACGTGAACTCAGATTTGATGGTTAGATTGAAGAAATTTAGCTTCACATTCATCGATTTAGCCCACGTGAACTCAGATTTGATGGTTAGATTGAAGAAATTTAGCTTCATTTCGATTTAGCCCACGTGAACTCAGATTTGATGGTTAGATTGAAGAAATTTAGCTTCACATTCATCGATTTAGCCCACGTGAACTCAGATTTGATGGTTAGATTGAAGAAATTTAGCTTCACATTCATCGATTTAGCCCACGTGAACTCAGATTTGATGGTTAGATTGAAGAAATTTAGCTTCACATTCATCGATTTAGCCCACGTGAACTCAGATTTGATGGTTAGATTGAAGAAATTTAGCTTCACATTCATCGATTTAGCCCACGTGAACTCAGATTTGATGGTTAGATTGAAGAAATTTAGCTTCACATTCATCGATTTAGCCCACGTGAACTCAGATTTGATGGTTAGATTGAAGAAATTTAGCTTCACATTCATCGATTTAGCCCACGTGAACTCAGATTTGATGGTTAGATTGAAGAAATTTAGCTTCACATTCATCGATTTAGCCCACGTGAACTCAGATTTGATGGTTAGATTGAAGAAATTTAGCTTCACATTCATCGATTTAGCCCACGTGAACTCAGATTTGATGGTTAGATTGAAGAAATTTAGCTTCACATTCATCGATTTAGCCCACGTGAACTCAGATTTGATGGTTAGATTGAAGAAATTTAGCTTCACATTCATCGATTTAGCCCACGTGAACTCAGATTTGATGGTTAGATTGAAGAAATTTAGCTTCACATTCATCGATTTAGCCCACGTGAACTCAGATTTGATGGTTAGATTGAAGAAATTTAGCTTCACATTCATCGATTTAGCCCACGTGAACTCAGATTTGATGGTTAGATTGAAGAAATTTAGCTTCACATTCATCGATTTAGCCCACGTGAACTCAGATTTGATGGTTAGATTGAAGAAATTTAGCTTCACATTCATCGATTTAGCCCACGTGAACTCAGATTTGATGGTTAGATTGAAGAAATTTAGCTTCACATTCATCGATTTAGCCCACGTGAACTCAGATTTGATGGTTAGATTGAAGAAATTTAGCTTCACATTCATCGATTTAGCCCACGTGAACTCAGATTTGATGGTTAGATTGAAGAAATTTAGCTTCACATTCATCGATTTAGCCCACGTGAACTCAGATTTGATGGTTAGATTGAAGAAATTTAGCTTCACATTCATCGATTTAGCCCACGTGAACTCAGATTTGATGGTTAGATTGAAGAAATTTAGCTTCACATTCGTCGATTTAGCCCACGTGAACTCAGATTTGATGGTTAGATTGAAGAAATTTAGCTTCACATTCATCGATTTAGCCCACGTGAACTCAGATTTGATGGTTAGATTGAAGAAATTTAGCTTCACATTCATCGATTTAGCCCACGTGAACTCAGATTTGATGGTTAGATTGAAGAAATTTAGCTTCACATTCATCGATTTAGCCCACGTGAACTCAGATTTGATGGTTAGATTGAAGAAATTTAGCTTCACATTCATCGATTTAGCCCACGTGAACTCAGATTTGATGGTTAGATTGAAGAAATTTAGCTTCACATTCATCGATTTAGCCCACGTGAACTCAGATTTGATGGTTAGATTGAAGAAATTTAGCTTCACATTCGTCGATTTAGCCCACGTGAACTCAGATTTGATGGTTAGATTGAAGAAATTTAGCTTCACATTCATCGATTTAGCCCACGTGAACTCAGATTTGATGGTTAGATTGAAGAAATTTAGCTTCACATTCATCGATTTAGCCCACGTGAACTCAGATTTGATGGTTAGATTGAAGAAATTTAGCTTCACATTCATCGATTTAGCCCACGTGAACTCAGATTTGATGGTTAGATTGAAGAAATTTAGCTTCACATTCATCGATTTAGCCCACGTGAACTCAGATTTGATGGTTAGATTGAAGAAATTTAGCTTCACATTCATCGATTTAGCCCACGTGAACTCAGATTTGATGGTTAGATTGAAGAAATTTAGCTTCACATTCATCGATTTAGCCCACGTGAACTCAGATTTGATGGTTAGATTGAAGAAATTTAGCTTCACATTCATCGATTTAGCCCACGTGAACTCAGATTTGATGGTTAGATTGAAGAAATTTAGCTTCACATTCATCGATTTAGCCCACGTGAACTCAGATTTGATGGTTAGATTGAAGAAATTTAGCTTCACATTCATCGATTTAGCCCACGTGAACTCAGATTTGATGGTTAGATTGAAGAATTTAGCTTCACATTCATCGATTTAGCCCACGTGAACTCAGATTTGATGGTTAGATTGAAGAAATTTAGCTTCACATTCGTCGATTTAGCCCACGTGAACTCAGATTTGATGGTTAGATTGAAGAAATTTAGCTTCACATTCATCGATTTAGCCCACGTGAACTCAGATTTGATGGTTAGATTGAAGAAATTTAGCTTCACATTCATCGATTTAGCCCACGTGAACTCGGATTCATGGTTAGATTGAAGAAATTTAGCTTCACATTCATCGATTTAGCCCACGTGAACTCAGATTTGATGGTTAGATTGAAGAAATTTAGCTTCACATTCATCGATTTAGCCCACGTGAACTCAGATTTGATGGTTAGATTGAAGAAATTTAGCTTCACATTCATCGATTTAGCCCACGTGAACTCAGATTTGATGGTTAGATTGAAGAAATTTAGCTTCACATTCATCGATTTAGCCCACGTGAACTCAGATTTGATGGTTAGATTGAAGAAATTTAGCTTCACATTCATCGATTTAGCCCACGTGAACTCAGATTTGATGGTTAGATTGAAGAAATTTAGCTTCACATTCATCGATTTAGCCCACGTGAACTCAGATTTGATGGTTAGATTGAAGAAATTTAGCTTCATTCGTCGATTTAGCCCACGTGAACTCAGATTTGATGGTTAGATTGAAGAAATTTAGCTTCACATTCATCGATTTAGCCCACGTGAACTCAGATTTGATGGTTAGATTGAAGAAATTTAGCTTCACATTCATCGATTTAGCCACGTGAACTCAGATTTGATGGTTAGATTGAAGAAATTTAGCTTCACATTCATCGATTTAGCCCACGTGAACTCAGATTTGATGGTTAGATTGAAGAAATTTAGCTTCACATTCATCGATTTAGCCCACGTGAACTCAGATTTGATGGTTAGATTGAAGAAATTTAGCTTCACATTCATCGATTTAGCCCACGTGAACTCAGATTTGATGGTTAGATTGAAGAAATTTAGCTTCACATTCATCGATTTAGCCCACGTGAACTCAGATTTGATGGTTAGATTGAAGAAATTTAGCTTCACATTCATCGATTTAGCCCACGTGAACTCAGATTTGATGGTTAGATTGAAGAAATTTAGCTTCACATTCATCGATTTAGCCCACGTGAACTCAGATTTGATGGTTAGATTGAAGAAATTTAGCTTCACATTCATCGATTTAGCCCACGTGAACTCAGATTTGATGGTTAGATTGAAGAAATTTAGCTTCACATTCATCGATTTAGCCCACGTGAACTCAGATTTGATGGTTAGATTGAAGAAATTTAGCTTCACATTCATCGATTTAGCCCACGTGAACTCAGATTTGATGGTTAGATTGAAGAAATTTAGCTTCACATTCATCGATTTAGCCCACGTGAACTCAGATTTGATGGTTAGATTGAAGAAATTTAGCTTCACATTCATCGATTTAGCCCACGTGAACTCAGATTTGATGGTTAGATTGAAGAAATTTAGCTTCACATTCATCGATTTAGCCCACGTGAACTCAGATTTGATGGTTAGATTGAAGAAATTTAGCTTCACATTCATCGATTTAGCCCACGTGAACTCAGATTTGATGGTTAGATTGAAGAAATTATCTTCACATTCATCGATTTAGCCCACGTGAACTCAGATTTGATGGTTAGATTGAAGAAATTTAGCTTCGCATTCATCGATTTAGCCCACGTGAACTCAGATTTGATGGTTAGATTGAAGAAATTTAGCTTCACATTCATCGATTTAGCCCACGTGAACTCAGATTTGATGGTTAGATTGAAGAAATTTAGCTTCAATTCGTCGATTTAGCCCACGTGAACTCAGATTTGATGGTTAGATTGAAGAAATTTAGCTTCACATTCATCGATTTAGCCCACGTGAACTCAGATTTGATGGTTAGATGAAGAAATTTAGCTTCACATTCGTCGATTTAGCCACGTGAACTCAGATTTGATGGTTAGATTGAAGAAATTTAGCTTCGCATTCTCGATTTTAGCCCACGTGAACTCAGATTTGATGGTTAGATTGAAGAAATTTAGCTTCACATTCATCGATTTAGCCCACGTGAACTCAGATTTGATGGTTAGATTGAAGAAATTTAGCTTCACATTCTCGATTTAGCCCACGTGAACTCAGATTTGATGGTTAGATTGAAGAATTTAGCTTCACATTCATCGATTTAGCCCACGTGAACTCAGATTTGATGGTTAGATTGAAGAATTTAGCTTATTCGCATCGATTTAGCCCACGTGAACTCAGATTTGATGGTTAGATTGAAGAAATTTAGCTTCATTCATCGATTTAGCCCACGTGAACTCAGATTTGATGGTTGAAGAAGAAATTTAGCTTCACATTCATCGATTTAGCCCACGTGAACTCAGATTTGATGGTTAGATTGAAGAAATTTAGCTTCATTCATCGATTTAGCCCACGTGAACTCAGATTTGGGTTAGATTGAAGATTTAGCTTCACATTCATCGATTTAGCCCACGTGAACTCAGATTGATGGTTAGATTGAAGAAATTTAGCTTCACATTCATCGATTTAGCCCACGTGAACTCAGATTTGATGGTTAGATTGAAGAAATTTAGCTTCACATTCATCGATTTAGCCCACGTGAACTCAGATTTGATGGTTAGATTGAAGAAATTTAGCTTCACATTCGTCGATTTAGCCCACGTGAACTCAGATTTGATGGTTAGATTGAAGAAATTAGCTTAACATTCATCGATTTAGCCCACGTGAACTCAGATTTGATGGTTAGATTGAAGAAATTTAGCTTACATTCGTCGATTTAGCCCACGTGAACTCAGATTTGATGGTTAGATTGAAGAATTAGCTTCACATTCGTGATTTAGCCCACGTACTCAGATTGATGGTTAGATTGAGGATTAGCTTCAATTCATCGATTTAGCCC